>JAHIAM010003808.1:0-20725 GCA_021605205.1 Aegilops longissima
ATTTGCATAAAGCTGATTTTTCCCTACATCAAAGGAATAATTTTATTTAACTATCATGGTGGTTGTTAAACATTGAAGATGGTTGACAAGATCCTCAATCCCAATTAAAAGGTACTCATCAAAACCCAATAACTTTTATTTAGAAGTAACATGTTGAGATTCACATGATAATCAAGCACCGGATAACTCAAATTGTCCATAACCGGGACACGGCTAATCATGATTAGTTTATACACTCGCAGAGGTTTATGACTTTTCCCCACAAGACTCGATCGCCTCCGCTTGGTTCTCGTGACTACATGGTGTTTGAGAAACGGATGACCGAGACATAGTCTTCGTAAGCGCTTAGCACCTTACATGTGGGTAGACCGCATCAACCTATATCCCCTACATCAGCTAGTCTGCCCGTAAGAGTTCGTGATGACTTAGTCAACTACGCCAGAGCCCATAATTGGCTTGTGGCTGCACACGGAAGTTTCCAGCTTGAATAATCTTATGATCCCTTAGAGCCTGGGTGGCGGTCCAAGAAATACAGTAAGTCCTCGATAGAAACCAGTGCCTCAATCCACCCAGATGTGTGTTAGGTTGCCACCTTAGATAAACCATTAATTAAACAATCTCACATCGTCATGGATATTCACTCACCCAATCCACGCCTACTAGCATAGCATGGCATGAACAAGCAAACGAGAAGTAACTCCCAAGGTTTCATAAGTAAAACAGTATTAGGTACTACTCAATCTACTTCCCAAAACCCACAATTTAATTAGATCCTAATCATGCAAGTGTTTGAGGAATAGATCTAATGCATAAAACTGGGTATGAGAAGGGTATGATCAGTGTTACTTGCCTTGTCGATGATCCGCGTGTCCTAGAAAATCAAGTAACAAGCGGCGCACTCCGGTGATCTAACGCAGACAAACAACAAGCATACAATAAGTATTCATCTAATGCACAGGAAATCTCGAATAAAAGATCTAACCAGAGAGTTCAACTTAAGAACCCCGTGGCAAAAGAATCGAATCAAAATAAACTCCAAAGTCAAAACTCGAGAGAGAACGCCCTTGCTTAGCAATATGAAATTAGGTCAAAATTTCACAGTGGCAAAACTCTGTGAAAGTAGGGTAGTCGAACGGCGGTTTCATTTAAACTCCAGCGCTTGAATCACCTGATTCCGATAAACGAGCGAGAAATAAAACAGTTTTGAAAATCAGATCCAAATCAAATCGAAAAATAACGGATTAATTCCGATTAAAAGAAAACGATTTAACGAGTTAAAAAGCGAACGCTCGTTAATGTAACGAATCTAACGAACGCGTTTCACTGAAACGAACGGTTCGTGAACGTCTGCTAAATAAGAAAACCGAAAAAACAAAACCAATCTAGGTTTTTTTTAAAAACCAAACATGTTTTTTTAAATAAACCGGATCGGTTTAGGAAAACCGGTCGGGCGGCGGGCGGCTACCTCCGTGGCTCTCGCCGGGCGAGGCTCGCGGGCTCCGCGGGTCGGGAGGTCCGGCGGGTCTGGGGGCGAGGGGCGGCGAGGTCCGGCGGCAAGTGGGAAACGGCGGGCGGCGGCGGCTCCTTGGCGGCGGCGGGTTCGATCGGGCAAGGCGGGGCGGCTCAAGGGCAGGTGAGGAGAGAGGGGGGCGTTTATAAAGGCGAGGGGGGGGGGCGGTTGCTTGGGAGGGGGCAAGGGGAGCCGGGCGGAGCGGACTCGGCGGCGGGAGGCGGCGGCGGCGGGCGACGCGCTGGCCAAGGGCGGCCGCATGAGGAGGAGGGAGGTGGGCCGGGAGGCGGCTGGGCTCGGGCTCTGGCTGGGCCGGGCCGGCTGGGCCTCGGTCCAGGGGCGCTTTTTTTTTAAATTTAAAACAAAACAAATAAAATAAATATCAAATGAACTCCAAATTAATTAAAACAAATTTTCTCCGACTCCTAAAATGAATCGAACAAAATGAACTTTAAAACAAAATACATGCAAAAATATTTTTAAATGCTCATTTTGCCTAAGCAAAATAAATCTCCAAAACCCAAATTTGGTTTATTTATAATATCTTCATTTGTCCTAACTGTTTGGGAAAGTCATATTATTCCCTCTCAAGATATTTTTATAGGAAAAACTTTATGAAGATAATTTAAATAATCCAATGATCCTATTTTCAAAATTTGAGAGATCCCAAATATGAAAATTACGAAACTTCCAACTCTCTCCGAGGGTCCTTGAGTTGCGTGAAATTTCTAGGATCGGAAAATGCAGAAAATATGATATGCATGATGACCTAATGTATAACATTCCAAATTGAAAATTTGGGATGTTACAAACCTACCCTTAAGATGAATCTAGCCCTCGAGATTCGGGTTGGCTAGAAAATAGGTGAGGGTGGTCCTACAAAACTTCCTCTCTTTCCTGTGTGGCTTCATCCTCGGTGTGGTGGCTCCAATCGAACTTTGCAAAACTTGATAACCTTGCTGCGGGTAACTCACTGGCATAATCGAGAATCTTAACCGGTCTTTCTTCATATGTCAAGTCATCCTTCAACTGAATTGCCAGTGGCACCGTGGTTCTTAACGGTACCTCTGCTATCTCGGGTGACATTTCTTCAATCGAGAAACATGGAATACATCATGAACTCCTGACAGTCCTTCCGCAATTCCAACTTATACGAACTTCTCCCATGCGTTGCAAAATCTTATATGGTCCAACAAAACGGGTGCTAACTTTCCTTTAACTCCAAAACGCTTCACCTCAAGCGGGATACTCGAGATATACTGCTCCAACTTCATACTCAATCGCTGGCGCTTTGAATCGGCATAGCTCTTCCGTTCGACTGGGCTACCTTGAGCCTGTCTCGAATCAACTTAACTTTCTGTTCGGACTTTAATTAAATCTGGTCCAAACAACCGACGATCTCGGTTTAGTCCCATGACAACGGTGTCCTGCACCTTCTTCCATACAAAGCCTCGAAGGTGCCATCTTTAAGCTGGTTTGGTAACTGTTGTTGTAGGAAAATTCTGCATACGGCAAATTATCATCCCAACTAGATCCATAATCTAGTGCACAAGCTCTCAAAGATGTCCTCCAAAATCTGATTGACTCTCTCGGTCTCGTCCATCGGTGCGTGGGTGGAAAGCTGATGAATTCCAATCGGGTTCCCAATGTTTCGTGTAACCGGTTCCAAAATTTCAAGTAAATTGGGTTCCTCGTCGACACGATGCTCCTCGAACTCCGTAAACACACAATTCTGGTCATGTATATCTTTGCCAACTTAGCACTCGCTATAGGTAGTCTTGATCGAATGAAATGGGCTACCTTGGTCAAACGGTCGACTATGACCCAAATCGAGTCATATCCCGAACGGGTCTTTGGCAAACCTGTGATGAAATCCATACCTAGTTTATCCCACTTCCATTCGGTATCGGCAATGGTTGTAATAATCTGCGGGCTTCGATGTTCCGCCTTTACTTTCGACATACGCCGCAAACTGCCACGTACTCGCAATATCCTTCTTCATTCCGTCCACCGTAAAATATTCTTCAAATCCAAATACATCTTGGTATTCCCCGGTGAATCGAATAGGTGAATCATGGGCTTCTTGTAAAATCAACTTCCGATCTCTCGGGTCATTGGGCACATAAACACGGTCTTCAAACCATAGGGTATCGTGCTCATCCTCACGAAATCCTTTAGCTTTTCCTTTGCTCATTTTCTCCTTTATAGAGGCAACTTCCTTATCGCCTTTTGGGCTTCTCGATTTTGTCCATCGATGTCGACTGAATTTCCAATGTTGCTACATAGCCTCTGGAACTATTTCCAAACATAGCTCTCAAGGTCCTCGCTAACTCATTGGGTATTCCTCCCATCATTAAGGTATTGACGTGGCTCTTTTCGGCTCAATGCGCCTGCTACGACATTAGCCTTTCCGGGTGATAATGCAATCTCATATCATAATCCTTGATTAGCTCTAACCATCTCCTCTGCTCGAGATTCAATTCTTCGTGTGAAGATGTACTTCAAACTCTTGTGATCCGTATATACTTCACAATGATTTCCAATGAGAAAATGTCTCCACGCCTTCAAGGCATGCACAACGGCTGCTAACTCCAAATCATGAGTGGCATAATTCAACTCATGGGGCTTAAGTTGTCGTGAAGCATACGAAACAACTCTTCCTTCCTGCATAAGCACTGCTCCAAGTCCTCGACGTGAAGCGTCATAAAACACCTCATAATCCTTAGTTTGATCTCGCAATATCAAACTGGTGAGGTAACCAATCTTTTCTTCAACTCCTGAAAACTTGCCTCACAGTCCTCATCCATATGAATTTGTTTTCCTTCTTCAACAACTCTGTCATAGGCTTTGCAATCCTTGAGAAATTTTCAATGAATCTTCGGTAGTATCCTCGCGAGTCCAAGGAAACTCGAATCTCTCCAACTGTCGTTGGTGCTTCCCATTTGGTTACGGTCTCAACTTTTGTGGGGTCAACTGCTATCCTTCTCTAGAAATAACATGTCCGAGAAATCCTACTTCCTTTAACCAAAATTCACATTTGCTGAACTTGGCATACAACTGGTGTTCCTCGCTCCAAAACCAATCTCAAATGTTCCTTGTGTTCCTCTTCATTCTTCGAGAAAATCAAAATGTCATCAATGAACACCACGATTTAACTTGTCCAAAACTCCATAAACACTTTGTTCATCAGGTTCATGAAATAGGCTGGTGCGTTAGTCAGTCCAAATGACATAACGGTATACTCATACAGTCCATATCTCGTGGTAAATGCTGTCTTGGGTATGTCTTGCTCCTAATCTTCAATCGATGGTACCTCGATCGCAAGTCGATCTTAGAAAACACTTTGGCTCCTCGCAGTTTATCAAACAGATCATTTATCATCGGTAGTGGGTACTTGTTCTTGATTGTTACTTCATTCAATCCACGATAATCAACAACCATTCTCAACGATCCATCCTTCTTCTCCACCAATAAAACGGGTGATCCCCAAGGTGAGGAACTTGGGCGAATAAAACCTTTATCCAATAGTTCCTTAATCTGCTTCTTAATTTCTGCCAAATCCTTTGCGGGCATCCTATACGGTCGCTTCGATATCGGGCCTGTTCCTGGCAACAGCTCGATCAAAAACTCAATGTCTCTATCCGCGGCATTCCCGCAACTCTTCCGAAATACATCAGATAATCCTTCACCATCGGTACTTCTTCCCGTATCACCTCTGTTAAGCAATTAACTTGTGCTCTCCTCGCTCGTGCCGTGATACATACTTAATCCTTCTTCCTTCGGTGTGGTGAGCAAAATTGACCTTGTGGTACAATCTATGTTTCCTCCATACCTTGATAACCAATCCATTCCTAATATCACGTCCAATCCTTGGGATTCCAGAACTATTAGGTCTGAGGGGAAAACATAGTGTCCGATCCTTAGTGGCAATCGATCACACCATTTACTAGCCATGTACTGCCTCCGGTGAGGTTACTAGCATGGGTGACCTAAGGGCTTGGGTTGGTAACTCGTACTTATCCACAAATCCCTTGATATGTATGAATGCGATGCACCAAGATCAAAAAGAACAATTGCAGAAAAGACTTAACCAAAACTTACCGACATCGCATCGGGCTGATCTTCAACCTCCTCCACATCAATGTGGTTCACTTGTCCCCTGTTGAAAGGGTTGGGCTTCTTTCCGAGCTTCCATTGCCATTTCCATTCGCCTTCGGACAGTCATTTGCATAATGCCCGCCTTGCGGCACTTAAAGCAAGTAATGTGACTCAGTCTACCTTGGATGGTGTAGACGGGTTGGTGCGGTTCTGTCCGCTGCTTCCTCCATTCCTGCTCCCATTCTTGGTGCCATTATGGTTGTGCGAATTACCTCCTCCATGGGTATGCTGAAACTGAATTCTGATTTAGGGTATAACGAGGCTTCTGCTGGGATCCCGAGTTATACTTCCCTTGTCCATACTTCCGCTATGGTTCTCAATTTGCTGCTGCTTTCCTCAATCATGAGAGCTCGGTCTACTAACTCCGGTAGTTATTGAAACTTGCTACCATCAACGGCATGCTGAACTCATCATTCAGTCCTTCTAGAAACTTCTCCGCTTAGCTGCATCCGTAGTAACGCTATCCGGGGCATAACGTGCTAGTTTGCTAAAGTCATCCACGATCGCCAACAGTCCTTCCTCCTTGGCGAGGGTTGCGAAACTCACGCTTCTTCATGGCCATGGCTCCTCGCTGAAACATGGGCTGTGCGAAAGCTTGTGAAACTGGTCCCATGTGATGGTGTTCACGGATAAGTGGCTGTGAAATTCTCCCACCATGCCGCTGCGGGTCCTTCAAGCTGATGTGCTGCAAACTTCACTCTTTCACCATCTGTGCATCCCGCAGTGGTCAGCTCCTTCCTATCTTATGGAGCCACCATCTGCTACAATTGGCTCGGTGTTATTGGAATACACCGCGGTTCAATCTAAGGAAACGAGTCGATGATCCGCAGTGGTGGTGGTGGCGGTGGGTTGTTGTTGTTGTTGTTGTTGTTCGCACCAATGTTTGAATCAGGTATTCTCGCTGCTGGATCAATTGGGTGATCTCTGGCGGAAAACGAATCCGGGTCGCGCCTCGGAGGCATCTCAAGGGTTTAGAAAAGGAGAGAAAGTAGAATAGAATGAGGTCTAAGGGGAAATCACTACCCAAATGCACATGAGCAAATCACACAAAATTCACTTCATTCAATCAAACAAGGGTTACAACGATCTAACTATCGCAAAAGTGCGTGTACTATAATGTTTACATGGAGGAATACTACTAATATGTGGGGACTTCTACTAGTTTGATCCGTGGAAGACTCCATGATGTCCGCTCCACTTCGCCTTCAAAGTCGGGTTCACTTGGATCCGAATCGAGTCGTCGATGTTGATGTAGTCGATTTGGTGTTCGACATACTGGTCTTCATTCCTGAGCGCCACTTCTTCTTGAGTTCTTCGATCTCGCACTTAAGATCGTTATTGTGTCTTGCCGAGCTACGATCTCGCCCATGTAGTCCTTGCGTGTAGTCTTTAGTTCTTCTTCCAATTCGATGATCCTTTCCTTCGCCTTCTCGCAACTCCAACATGTCATTGCACATTTGATTCTCTGGCGCCGAATGTGCTGGTTTAACTCCGGATGAAAGCTGCAATGGACCTATCCTTCTTGGTGCCGACGACGTCCCAGCTTGTCATCTCGGCGTCCGCAAATCTGGTAGATGGTGTCCTTGAGATCTTCTTGATAGACTTCTCCAATGCGCCCCATGGTGATGTGAGCTGCCATGCTCTTTCCTGCACTCCAAGTGGGTGCAATCGAAAACACTATCTATTGGCTTGGTGATTGGGGCGAATGTCCTTCCCGAACGTGAGCATGAATCTTCCAGCGCTCCTCTTCAGCAGAGTGGCGTTGAAAGTCCCGTGAAGCTTGGTAGTCCAATGTTCAGTACTTAGTAACTTCCTTCAAGTGAAATCCAAAAGGTGTGCCTTCATCCGTTGGGTGTACTTGATCTTCGCGTCCGCCATCCTAAAGAGAGTAGAAAAGATGAGGAGTTAGAAAGTGAGAAGAGAGAGTGATCTATGGCTTTAACTTAGTGGTCGTGTCCTACGATCGGCAGGTGCTCGATACCATTCTCAGAGCGACCAGACCGAATGGATCTAGCGCTCGTGCTCGTTGTCATCCCCGGATCAAGAATGCCGACACCACACAAGATTTCAAGGATTTATAGCAGAGTAGCAATCACACACTTATTACATCGTTGTCCACAAGGAACTGAATACAAAATATGGCTTAAGGCCATCTAATAATAACAACGGAAGACTTGGAAGATAAGCGAGTCCATCAACTCCAACGGCATCACCGAGTATAGAACCACGACCTAACACCTTACTAAATAAATTCGAAAAGTGCATAACGTGAAAAGTTGCAGCCGAAAACGGGTCAAGACATGGAATATGCCGCAATGTAACACATAAAGAGCAATGAATGAATAAGCCTATACTACATGCATATTTGGCTGGTGGTAAGGCTCTACGGTTACATTTGCATAAAGCTGATTTTCCCTACATCAAAGGAATAATTTTATTTAACTATCATGGTGGTTGTTAAACATTGAAGATGGTTGACAAGATCCTCAATCCCAATTAAAAGGTACTCATCAAAACCCAATAACTTTTATTTAGAAGTAACATGTTGAGATTCACATGATAATCAAGCACCGGATAACTCAAATTGTCCATAACCGGGACACGGCTAATCATGATTAGTTTATACACTCTGCAGAGGTTTATGACTTTTCCCCACAAGACTCGATCGCCTCCGCTTGGTTCTCGTGACTACATGGTGTTTGAGAAACGGATGACCGAGACATAGTCTTTCGTAAGCGCTTAGCACCTTACATGTGGGTAGACCGTACCAACCTATATCCCCTACATCAGCTAGTCTGCCCGTAAGAGTTCGTGACGACTTAGTCAACTACGCCAGAGCCCATAATTGGCTTGTGGCTGCACACGGAAGTTTCCAGCTTGAATAATCTTATGATCCCTTAGAGCCCGGTGGCGGTCCAAGAAATACAGCAAGTCCTCGATAGAAACCAGTGCCTCAATCCACCCAGATGTGTGTTAGGTTGCCACCTTAGATAAACCATTAATTAAACAATCTCACATCTGTCATGGATATTCACTCACCCAATCCACGCCTACTAGCATAGCATGGCATGAACAAGCAAACGAGAAGTAACTCCCAAGGTTTCATAAGTAAAACAGTATTAGGTACTACCTCAATCTACTTCCCAAAACCCACAATTTAATTAGATCCTAATCATGCAAGTGTTTGAGGAATAGATCTAATGCATAAAACTGGGTATGAGAAGGGTATGATCAAAGTGTTACTTGCCTTGTCGATGATCCGCGTGTCCTAGAAAATCAAGTAACAAGCGGCGACCGGTGATCTAACGCAGATAAACAACAAGCATACAATAAGTATTCATCTAATGCACAGGAAATCTCGAATAAAAGATCTAACCGAGAGTTCAACTTAAGAACCCTGGTGGCAAAAGAATCGAATCAAAATAAACTCCGAAAGTCGAAACTCGAGAGAGAACGTCTCGGCTTAGCAATCTGAAATTAGGTCAAAATTTCACAGTGGCAAAACTCTGTGAAAGTAGGGTAGTCGAACGGCGGTTTCACATTTAAACTCCAGCGCTTGAATCACCTGATTCGATAAACGAGCGAGAAATAAAACAGTTTTGAAAATCAGATCTCAAATCAAATCAAAAAATAACGGATTAATTCCGATTAAAAGAAAAACGACGAACGAGTTAAAAAGCTTAACGCTAGTTAACGTAACGAATCTAACGAACGCGTTTCATCAAACGAACGGTTCGGTGAACGTCCGCTAAATAAGAAAACCGAAAAAACAAAACCAATCTAGGTTTTTTTTAAAAAAACCAAACATGTTTTTTTAAATAAACCGGATCGGTTTAGGGAAAACCGGTCGGGCGGCGGGCGGCTACCTCCGGTGGCTCGCCGGCGAGGCTCGCGGGCTCCGCTGGTCGGGAGGTCCGGCGGGTCGGGGCGAGGGCGGCGAGGTCCCGGCATGGCGGCGGGAAACGGCGGCGGCGGGCGGCCCTTGGCGGCGGCGGGTTGATCGGGCGGGGTGGGCGGCTCAAGGGCGAGGTGAGGAGAGAGGGGGGCGGTTTATAAAGGCGAGGGGGGGCGGTTGCTTGGGAGGGGCCAAGGGGAGCCGGGCGGAGCGGACTGGGCGGCGGGAGGCGTGTGGCGGCGGGCGGACAAGGCCGGGCGGGCGGCCGCATGAGGGAGGAGGAGGTGGGCCGGGAGGCGGCTGGGCCTGGGCCTGGCTGGCGCTGGCCGGCTGGGCCTCGGTCCAGGGGGGGGCGCTGTTTTTTTTTAAAAAAATTTAAAACAAAACAAATAAAATAAATATCAAATGAACTCCAAATTAATTAAAACAAATTTTCTCCGACTCCTAAAAATGAATCGAACAAAATGAACTTTAAAAACAAAATACCTGCAAAAATATTTTTTAAATGCTCATTTTTGCCTAAGCAAAATAAATCTCCAAAACCCAAATTTGGTTTATTTATAATATCTTCATTTGTCCTAACTGTTTGGGAAAGTCATATTATTCCCTCTCAAGATATTTTTATAGGAAAAACTTTATGAAGATAATTTAAATAATCCAATGATCCTATTTTCAAAATTTGAGAGATCCCAAATATGAAAATTACGAAACTTCCAACTCTCTCCGAGGGTCCTTGAGTTGCGTGAAATTTCTAGGATCGGAAAAATGCGAGAAAATATGATATGCATGATGACCTAATGTATAACATTCCAAATTGAAAATTTGGGATGTTACAGCTCTTGGGGCACCTGGACATCGTCTCGACTAATCCAACACTATAAATTCACATCCTCCAAGAAAATAATCAGACAAAAAGTTTCATCGCATGTTACGATACGGAGCCGCTGCCAACTCAAGTTCTTCGCCAGGAGCCCTGATCTGGAGTCCATTTGTCGCTCCGGAGAGTGGAATTTGTTGCCCTCGTCATAACTAACCCTTCTACATAAACAATTTCATGATGCTCACATCCTTGTGTGAGTAATCTTCTTGTAGGCATACTGGAGGTTGATGGGATTTGGATGGAATTTCATATGTAATCATGTCAAATTTGTTAGGGCTTGATCCCTATTATGAACTATGTTCTGAGGTTGATGTTGCTATGACATTGCTATGCTTATTGCTTGCCAGTAGGGCCCGAGTGCCATGATTTTGAATCTGAACATATTATGTTTTCATGAATATATTTGTGTGTCGGGGGAAATCAACACCTATGGAATCACTGGGATCCCTTCTACGGTTGGCGGGCGCGGGGTTGTGCAAAGAGCGGGTCTGACAAGAAGCACACGGATCGTTTACCCAGGTTCGGGCCGTGGAGATGCGTAATGCCCTAGTCCTGCTTTGGTGGATGTATTTGAGTGTTCTTGTGTTCTTGAGCTAGCTACGGGGTGTGACTTGCCCAAAATATCTAAATCCTTCTCCTAGTCGCCTTGGGCCTCCTTTTATAGGAAAAGGGGTTGCCACGGTGGCACACAGGAGGTGTAAAGATCTATAGTGGATGAGTCTATCCTCTGGCACCGTCGGACAAACACATTTAATGCGCTGTTGACGTGCCCCTCTCGCTTTATTGGGGACGGCAAGGAAGCACGTCCCAGCTATCGCCGCCTCGCCCGGTTCTGACGCGCGTCCGAGCTGACGAGGCGTTGCTGCGCCAAGTTGGCTGGCTGCTGGGCTGGCACGGTGGTGGAGCCTTCACGAAGGTCTGCATGCCACCACGCAGGTGCTTGCTGGGTCAGTGTAGAGGCCGCTCGTCGCCACGCAGGTGCCTGCTCAGCTGGTTGAGCAAGCAGCTGCATGGGGACGATGGTGGCGTCTTGGCAGACGTGGGTCTGGCTCCGGCCCCGCTGGTGTCCTCGGCAAGGGTCTTGACGGGGGCCCGGCAAGGGTCTTGCCGCAGCGTCGTGGTCGTCCCCGGCAAGGATCTTGCCGGGGGTCTCGTGGATTCCTTTGGTTGGGACCCCGCCAAGGGTCGTTGTCTTCTGGTCCTCATCTGATCTTGTGTGTTTATAATCTTGACGAAGATCTGCATGCCACCACGGAGGTGCCTCTCGAGCCTTGGTTCCAGTGTAGTTGTTGGCGGCGTTTGGAACCCTTGGGCTCAAGGGTGGCCCGCTCTACTGGTGTTTGGGCAAGCTGCCCCGGCAAGGGTCTTGCCAGGGGAGTCCACCTCGCCCCTTCGTTCTTTTATGCTTCTGGTCTTGGCGTTGCCTTGATTGCCTTGTGCTGCGGCGTCCTGATACGTCTCCAACGTATCTATAATTTTTGATTGCTCCATGCTATATTATCTACTGTTTTAGACAATATTGGGCTTTATTATCCACTTATATATTATTTTTGGGACTAACCTATTAACCGGAGGCCCAGCCCAGAATTGCTGTTTTTTGCCTATTTCAGTGTTTTGAAGAAAAGGAATATCAAACGAAGTCGAAACGGAATGAAATCAACTGGAGAAGTTATTTTTGGAAGGAAAGCTACCGAAAAAGCTTGGAGTGCACGTCAGGAAAGAAGGGAGGTGACCACGAGGGTGGGGGGCGCGCCCCCTGCCTCGTGGGCCCCCCGAAGCTCCACCGACGTACTTCTTTCACCCATATATACCCACGTACCCTAAAACTTCCGAAGACGATAATAGATCGGGAGTTCCGCCGCCGCAAGCCTCTCAGAGCCACCAAAACCTCCCGGAGCCTGCTCAAGCACCTGCCGAGGGGGGGAACCTCACCGTGGCCATCTTCATCATCCCGGCGCTCTCCATGACGAGGAGGGAGTAGTTCATCCTCGGGGCTGAGGGTATGTACCAGTAGCTATGTGTTTGATCTTTCTCTCTCTCTCTCTCATGTTATTGATTTGGCACGATCTTGATGTATCGTGAGCTTTTCTATTATAGTTGGATCTTATGTTGCTTCTCCCCCTCTACTCTCTTGTAATGGATTGAGTTTTCCCTTTGAAGTAATCTTATCGGATTGAGTCTTTAATGACTTGAGAACACTTGATGTATGTCTTGCCGTGCGTATCTGGGGTGACATTGGGATATCACGTGATTCACTTGATGTATATTTTGGTGATCAACTTGCGGGTTCCGCCCATGAACCTATGCATAGGGGTTGGCACACGTTTTCGTCGTGATTCTCTGCTAGAAACTTTGGGGCACTATTTGAGGTTCTATGTGTTGGTTGAATAGATGAATCTGAGATTGTGTGACGCATATCGTATAATCATACCCATGGATACTTGAGGTGACATTGGAGTATCTAGGTGACATTAGGGTTTTGGTTGATTTATGTCTTAAGGTGATATTCTAGTACGAACTCTAGGGCTGTTTGTGACACTTATAGGAATAGCCCAAAAGATTGATTGGAAAGAATAACTTTGAGGTGGTTTCGTACCCTACCATAATATCTTCGTTTGTTCTCCGCTATTAGTTACTTTGGAGTGACTCTTTGTTGCATGTTGAGGGATAGTTATATGATCCAATTATGTTATTATTGTTGAGAGAACTAGCACTAGTGAAAGTATGAACCCTAGGCCTTGTTTCCAAGCATTGCAATACCGTTTACGCTCACTTTTATCACTTGTTACCTTGCTGTTTTTATATTTTCAGATTACAAAAACCTATATCTACCATCCATATTGCACTTGTATCACCATCTCTTCGCCGAACTAGTGCACCTATACAATTTCCATTGTATTGGGTGTGTTGGGGACACAGGAGACTCTTTGTTATTTGGTTGCAGGGTTGTTTGAGAGAGACCATCTTCATCCTACGCCTCCCATGGATTGATAAACCTTAGGTCATCCACTTGAGGGAAATTTTCTATTGTCCTACAAACCTCTGCACTTGGAGGCCCAACAACGTCTACAAGAAGAAGGTTGTGTAGTAGACATCACGCTCTTTTCTGGCGCCGTTGCCGGGGAGGTGAGTGCTTGAAGCTATATCTTTAAATCTTGCAATCGAGTCTTTTAGTTTCTTGTTTTAGCACTAGTTTAGTTTATAAAAGAAAAACTACAAAAAAATGGAATTGAGTTTACCTCATACGCTTCATCTTTTTAATATCTTTCATGAGTACATGGGAAGGAAAATTGTGCCAAAGTGTTAGAAGAAGAATGCATTAAATTGTTTGGCACTAAATCTTTGAATTATGAGCATGATTGCAATGTTGTTAGTATGAATTCCTTGAATATCCATGATGCTAATGATATGCAAAGCCACAAGCTTGGGGAAGCTATGTTAGATGAAGATGATATTTTTTGTCCCCCAAGCATTGATGAGCAAATTTACTATGATGAAAGCATGCCTCCTATCTATGATGATTATTGTGATGACACGTATGCTTTAAAGAATAATTATAACCATGAAACTTGTCATCTTGATCTTAATTTTCAATCACATGATAGTTATTTTGTTGAGTTTGCTCCCACTATTGTTCATGAGAAGAATTTTGCTTATGTGGAGAGGAATAAAATTTATATGCTTATAGATCATGAAAAGAATGCTTTTGGTGCTGGTTATATTGTTGAATTCATTCATGATGCTACTGAAAATTGTTATGATGGAGGAATATATGCTTGTAGGAATTGCAATAATATCAAGTTTCCTCTCTATGTGCTTAAAGTCTTGAAGTTATGCTTGTTTTGCCTCCCTATGCTAGTTGATTATTGTTCTCATAAGTTGTTTGCTCATAAAATCCCTATGCATAGGAAGTGGGTTAGACTTGAATGTGCTAGTCATATTCTTCATGATTCTCTCTTTATGTTTCAACTCTTATCTTTTATCTGAGCATCATTGAAATCATCATGCCTAGCTAGGGGCGTTAAACGTTAGCGCTTGTTGGGAGGCAACCCAATTTTCTTTTAGTTTCTTGCTTTTTGGTTCTGTTTAGTAATAAATAATCCATCTAGCTTCTGTTTAGATGTGGTTTTATGTTTTAATTAGTGTTTGTGCCCAGTAGAACCTTTGGGAAGACTTGGGTGAAGTCTTTATGATCATGCTGTAAAAAACAGAAACTTTAGCGCTCACGAGATTAGCTAAAACTTTTTACTGGAGAGTGCTATTTAGTTTATTATTTTTGAAGATGATTACTAGACAAATTCCTCAGGTCCACCAATTTATTTTAGAATTTTTTATGTTCCAGAAGTATACGTTTGATACAGATTACTACAGACTGTTCTGTTTTTGACAGATTATGTTTTCTATGTGTTGTTTGCTTATTTTGATGACTCTATGGCTAGTAAAATAGTTTATAGACCATATAGAAGTTGGAATACAGTAGATTTAACACCAATACAAATAAGTAATAATTTTAGGGACATTTACATCTGTGCCCCTAACTCGAACCCACTACTCATATTTGCCCCTAATTTTGAAGCATGCTCAAATTTGCCCCTCCGCCGTTAAGTCACTACTCAGAAATGCCCTTCCGCATAAAGACTATAGCACTTTCCGTCCAATACTGTAGCACTTTCCGTCTGCTACAGTACACATGGGCCTTTGACAGTCAAAGGCCTTTGACTGGACGTAAGGGCATTTCTGAGTAGTGACTTAACGGCAGAGGGGCAAATTTGAGCATGCTTTGAAATTAGGGGCAAATCTGAGTAGGTGGTTCGAGTTAGGGGCAGAAATGCAAATGGCCCATAATTTTATTACATTACCTTGAAGTGGTGTTTTGTTTTCTTTCGCTAACAGAGCTCACGAGTTTTCTGTTAAGTTTTGTGTTGTGAAGTTTTCAAGTTTTGGGTAAAGATTCGATGGACTACGGAATAAGGAATGGCAAGAGCCAAAGCTTGGGGATGCCCAAGGCACCCCAAGGTAATATTCAAGGATAACCAAGCGTCTAATCTTGGGGATGCCCCGGAAGGCATCCCCTCTTTCGTCTTCGTTCATCGGTAACTTTACTTGGAGCTATATTTTTATTCACCACATGATATGTGTTTTGCTTGGAGCGTCATGTCATTTTATTTTCTTTAGCTTTGCTTTCTGTTTGAATAATATCACAATATCTGAAATTATTAAATGGGAGAGTCTTCACATAGTTGCATAATTATTCGACTACTCATTGATCTTCCCTTATATCTTTCGGAGTAGTTTGCCATTTGCTCTAGTGCTTCACTTATATCTTTTAGAGCACAATGGTGGTTTTATTTTGAAGAAATGGATAAACTCTCATGATTCACTTATATTATTTTGAGAGTCTTAAATAGCATGGTAATTTGCTTAAATAATCTTAATATGCTTGGTATTCAAGATTTATAAAAAAATTCATATAAAGTGCATTGAATACTATGAGAAGTTTGATTCCTTATGTTTGTTTTGAGATATGAAGATTGTGATATTATAGTCATGCTAGTTGAGTAGTTGTGAATTTGAGAAATACTTGTGTTAAAGTTTGTGATTCCCGTAGCATGCACGTATGGTGAACCGTTATGTTATGAAGTCGGAGCATGATTTATTTATTGATTGACTTCCTTATGAGTGGCGGTCGGGGACGAGCGATGGTCTTTGACTACCAATCTATCCCCCTAGGAGCATGCACGTAATACTTTGCTTTGATAACTTGTAGATTTTTGCAATAAGCATATGAGTTCTTCATGACTAATGTTGAGTCCATGGATTATACGCACTCTCACCCTTCCACCATTGCTAGCCTCTCTAATACCGCACACTTTTTGCTGGTATCATACACCCACCATATACATTCCTCAAAACAGCCACCATACCTACCTATCATGGCATTTCCATAGCCATTCCGAGATATATTGCCATGCAACTTACCACCGTTCCGATTATTATGACACGCTCCATCATTGTCATATTGATTTGCATCATCATGTAGTTGACATCATATTTGTGGCAAAGCCACCGTTCATAACTATTTCATACATGTCACTCATGAGTCATTGCACATCCCGGTACACCGCCGGAGGCATTCACATAGAGTCATATTTTGTTCTAAGTATCGAGTTGTAATTCTTGAGTTGTAAGTAAATAAAAGTGTGATGATCATCATTATTAGAGCATTATCCCAGTGAGGAAAGGATGATGGAGACTATGATTCCCCCACAAGTCGGGATGAGACTCCGGACGAAAAAAATAAAAGAGGCCAAAGAAGCCCAAAAAAAGGAAAAAAAGAGGCCATAAAAAGGGAGAAAGGCCCAAATAAAAAAATAAAAAAAATGAGAAAAAAAGAGAGAAGGGGCTGCTACTATCCTTTTACCACACTTGTGCTTCAAAGTAGCACCATGATCTTCATGATAAAGAGAGTCTCCTATGTTGTCACTTTCATATACTAGTGGGAATTTTACATTATAGAACTTGGCTTGTATATTCCAATGATGGGCTTCCTCAAAATGCCCTAGGTCTTCGTGAGCAAGCGAGTTGGATGCACACCCACTTAGTTTCTTTTTGAGCTTTCATATACTTATAGCTCTAGTGCATCCGTTGCATGGCAATCCCTACTCACTCACATTGATATCTATTAATGGGCATCTCCATAGCCCATTGATACGCCTAGTTGATGTGATACTATCTTCTCCTTTTTGTCTTCTCCACAACCACCATTCTATTCCACCTATAGTGCTTTGTCCATGGCTCACGCTCATGTATTGCGTGAAGATTGAAAAAGTTTGAGAACATCAAAAGTATGAAACAATTGCTTGGCTTGTCATTAGGGTTGTGCATGATTTAAATACTTTGTGTGGTGAAGATAGAGCATAGCCAGACTATATGATTTTGTAGGGATAACTTTCTTTGGCCATGTTATTTTGAGAAGACATGATTGCATCACTACAAAAAAAAATACACTTCCGTGATGATACGTGTTTGTCACAGTAGGTCGCGTTTTTTGTCATGCATGTACATCAATGACAAATTTATGACAGAATCAAGATAGTCATACCTGTGCTGTCGTAGAAGTGTTCCATGACATTACCAAAATTATCATCACGGAAGTGTCCACTTCCATGACAATAAATCACGCGTCATAGAAGTGCTTTCGTCAAGGGTGACCGACACGTGGCATCCACCGTAACGGAACGCCGTTAAGCTATCGGGTCGGGTTTTGGATCCGATAACCGTTAACAGCCCCGACCAATGGGGATTTTCCATGTAAAATCATCATTGGTGGAGGAAACACGTGTCGACTCATCGCTGGGATGATGTCATCCACTCGTTGGATGTAGGCGCCTATGATACGTCGACACGCGGCAGGCCCAACAGAGGCCCATTCTCGTGAAAAGGTCGGCCCGCTTGACTTGGTCAAAAGGTGGCGGCCAGCCCATGGAAAGATCTGTTAACGCCTGCTCGCATATAGCCCATTTACGGCCCGCTAACCCAAGGCCCGTTACGCCCTATCCGAATTAGGCCCAGATGCCATCATGGGCCATCCAATATGATTCCACCCGTTTTCACCCGCCCATGTATGGCCTATGACGTCTTCGCCCATATGAGGCCCTATGTAACTCTTGGCCTATTAACGACCCATGGTGAAACGGCCCGCAATGAACAAAGGTATCACTTTACACCCATTAACGACCGTGGTGAAATCGCCCGTATTGAACAAAGATATCACTTTATACCCATTAAGGGCCCATTATTCATTGGGCTGTTTCGGCAAATGTTATCTTTGGCCTTCTCGAGCCCATTTATTCTGGGCTCATTTCAAAGATTCGCCATTTACGGCCCGTTATCGTCATTATCCGCCAGGGCCAAATTCAGCCCGTGGTTACATCGCCCGCTTGTCGTCCGTTAATACGCTGGGCGTTTTCATAGCGCCATCAACACGGCCTATTAATGATGGCCCGTTATGGTCATCTGCCCGTATAAGGCCCATTGATGATACGGCCCGTAGAAGCCCCATTGTTTCTACGGCTCGTAGAAGGCCCATTGTTTTTATGGCTGTAGAAGGCCCATTGTTTTTCTGGCCCGTAGAAGGTCATCGCTTCTATGGCCCGTAGAAGGCCCATCGCTTTACTGCCCGTAGGAGGCCCAAAGGTCAATATAGTAAATATTAGCCCATGGTTATTGTGGCCTAGTTTTAAAAAGAACTGCACTAACTACAAGCAAACAAATAAACAAGACAACAAGGAAATAAATAAGCAAGAAACTTATGCTAGGCTATCACGGCTGTTACACATATTACATCCACTGGGCATCAAAGTTCGCCACCAGTGCAAATATAGGGAACAAAGCAGCATATCATATACATTGGTTGTCAAAGTTGGCGACCAACGCAAATAAACTCCGCAGACAAAACAAATCCAGAACTGAAACCACTTGTAAGATCTCAAGAAACAATATCCGGTACCCATAATCTCTGGCAAGATGCTTAGCAAGCTTATTAACTTTCTCTTGTTTGGCGCTTAAATCCTCCAGTAAATATTGTTGTTGCACCGTAAAATATGCATCTGAATTCTGCAGGGACTTCTTCAGTCCTTTAGCTTCATGTCGCAGCACATCTGATCGATGTCTTTCAACTTGAAGTTGAGACTCAAGAAGACGAACTTATTCAGGTAGCGAGTTCGAGGAGCTTGTGCCAGCAGTAGTGGCTAGTAACTCAAACACTACATCAAGACAGGACTTTTGGGTTCCCTCACTGTCGTCAAGATAGTTTTTATCAGCTTTCTTGGAGATCAACAGGGATGTCTCACTATCTTGAACCTTATCTGCATTACTTCCTTTATCATTGGATAACGCGGTACTGTTCTCCAATATTTTGTCCGCATTCTAAAAGAGAAACAAGCGGACACATCACATGTTTACCATGTTGTATATGAAACTGATTTTGGTAAATGAGTTTAGTAGTAAAGTGGACAGGATAACAGCATGACACAAACATATATCTATGTACCATGGTCACTTTATGGTCTATATCATTCTAGTTTTTGTTGCCAAATCAAGATAGAGACACAGTTCAAATAATATTTGTTCAAGACAAAGCAGAATAGACAGGATATAAGTGTGGGTAACTATAGAGCAATAACAACACTTGTAATGTGCATGACATGAGAACATAACTGTTTATCCAATTGAAACTGAAATCAACATAGAGCAGGTTACAACAGCAAACCAGTTAAAGAAACAGGTTTAAAACATACCTGTTGCACCATTGGAGTTTCGATTCCATCCTTCAAATTTGAAAATAGTTGGTATGAGTAAATACAGTAATGCAAGAGCAAAGGAGTATGAACCATAGCTGCAGAACCTGACCCGAGAACAAATCTTCTTCTCCTTTAAGCGTTGAGTTGGGATTCGGAGTGGTGGTCCTCATGCTTTGGGCACTGCAGTTCCCTTACTAACCGCTCATGTTTGGGTGCTCTGTGGTGGAGACGGTGCTGTGTCAACTGAATCGGGTTACTATCTGCCGGGTTGGGGTTAGAAGGGGTGTAGCCGGTTCTCGTCCAAGCTGGGTAGGGGTACAATCTGAGAGTCTGGGTTATGTGTGGTGGATCTGGTCCTTGGGCAAGTACAACCGTGGTTCTATCTGCATCAATGGTAGCACTATCTTTTTCAAGACCGTGTTTTACTCCTTAGATCGCCATCACGCTTTCCAATTCAAATGGCTGATAAACAAGAAAAGTAATTGAGAGTATAGACATTGTATGATAGACAGGTGCAATGGATAGTGGGGAATAAAAGAGGGCATGAAATAATTCATATTTATGTTGTCTAACCAAACATGATAGCATGACACAATTTCACATATATGATGGCTAACTAAACAGGATCGCATGACACAATTTCACATTATGATGGCTAACTAAAAAAGATGGAAAGACATAGTTCAAAATATGAGACTATGTAAACAGGATGACATGACATAACTATATAATGTGTTTATTAAATAGGTTGGCATGCCATAATTCACATACATTCATGGATAGAATGCCATAATTGTAAATATGATGACTGTAAACACTAAACAGGATGAGATGATATAACTATATGATGTCTTTATTAAATGGGTTGCCATGCCATAATTCAGATAGATGATGTGTATGTACTATGTAAACATGATTTGGCATGATATAATTCAAATATATGATTTATATAGTAAGCAAGTAAGCAGATGGCAACCTAT
>JAHIAM010003809.1:0-54598 GCA_021605205.1 Aegilops longissima
GAGCTAAGTTTTATCAAGACAATGTTGACCGGGGATATGACCTCTCAAAAGTCAACCCCGAGCATGACCCGGCATGAAGTTTAAATCGGTGATGAAACCAAGCGTGTTGATTTCCTGGCGATTTCTAAAGGTTCGATGTCGGGAATTTGGATCCAAAATAGGAAAGCGCTCCGAGTTCATCACAGGACTCTTTGCATGGAAACCTTGACATCGGGTGTGGAAAATCCTGAGCACCCTTTAAATATGCCCTAGAGGCAATAATAAAAGCATTATTATTATTTTCCTTATTCATGATAATTGTCTTTATTAGTGCTATAATTGTGTTACGGAAATCGTAATACATGTGTGAATAACGACAACAACATGTCCCTAGTGAGCCTCTAGTTGACTAGCTCGTTGATGAAAGGATAGTCATGGTTTCGACTATGGACATTGGATGTCCGATCGGGATCACATCATTAGGAGAATGATGTGATGGACAAGACCAATCCTAAAACATAGCATGAGATCCATAGTTGTTTGCTAGAGTTTTCCAATGTCAAGTATCCTTTCCTTAGACCATGAGATGTGTAACTCCCGGATGTAGGAGTGCTTTGGGTGTGAAGCGTCGGTGGGGGTGACTATAAAGGTATCTCGGTATCTCCAAAGTGCTTGGGTTGAATGGAGGCGGATTTGTCCTCCGCGCGGAGAGGTATCACCGGGCCCTCTTAATGCATCATCACAATGGCCAATGTGATCAAAGTGTTTGATCAGGATCATCATTCTGTCAGAAAATGACTTGCGTGAGATTGAGCGAGGTATTGGTATCGGATCGAATCTCGGGCAAGTAAAATACCGATTGACAAAGGGAATCGTATCGGGATTAATTGAATCCTTGACCGTGGTTCATCCGATGAGATCATCGTGGAGCATGTAGAAACATGGGTATCAGATCCTGCTGTTGGTTATTGCCGAAACCGTCTGGTCATTGCATGTCTCCCGAACCGTGGGGTCTACACAAAGGTTAAGCGCTGGGTTATGGAATATGTATGTGCAGTAACCCGAAGTTGTTAGTCCGGATGAGATCCGTCCGAGGAGTTCAATGGTGGGAGGTAAAAATTATATATAGGAAGTGCTGTTTGACCCCGGGACAAGTTTGGTGATATCGGTATTGTCGGGACCACGGGGGTCGGGGTCCTGGTGGGGCCACAAGCCCGGGGGCCACATGGGCCCTAGGTGGTGCGCCCTAGGCCCACATGGGCCAAGGGAACCAGCCCCAAGGGGCCCATCGCCTAGGGTGGAAAAAGGGGAGAGTCCATGAGGGGGCACCTCAGGGTGCCTTGGGAGGTGGACACCTCCCCTCTTGCCACCCTCCCTTGGAGGAGGCAGGCCCCCTCCCCTCCTTGGCACCTATATAAAGGGGGGAGGGAGGGGGCAGCAGCACCTTGCCCTGGGCGCCTCCTCTCCCTCTCAACACATCCTCCTCCTCCGTGGGCCGGAAGCCTGCGAATCTTGCAATTCCACCATCCTGCCCGTCGTCTGCTCTGGAGCCATCTTCCTCAACCTCTCCTTCAACTTGCTGGATCAAGAAGAAGGGTTCAAACTTTCGTGTGTTGAGCAGCGGAGGTGCCGTCCGTTCGGCACTAGATCATGGGAATTGGATGGCAAACGACTACCTCATCCACGTTCACTCGGGCTTCCGTTGCGATCTACAAAGTGGTATGTAGATGCTATCAATCTGAATACTCGTTGCTAGATGAACTCATAGATGGATCTTGGTGAAACCGTGGAAAATTTTAATTTTCGCGTTTAACGTGGCATCATGAGCTGGTCTATGCATAGTTCTTCTTGTCAGTAGAACACAATTTGTTGTGGGCGTAGATGTTGTCAATTCTTCTTGCCGTTACTAGTCAATCTTGATTCAGCGGTATTGTGGGATGAAGCGGCCCGGACCAACCTTACGTGCGCTTCGTGAGACGGTTCCACCGACTAACATGCACTAGTTGCATAAGGTGGCTGGCGGGTGTCCCTTTCTCCTATTTTAGTTGGATGGATTGATGAACAGGGTCCTTATGAAGGGTAAATGAGATTGACAAATCCGTTGTGGTTTGAGCGTGGTAAGAAACGTTCTTGCTAGAACCCTAATTCAGCCACGTAAAACTTGCCAACAATTAGGGGGCGTCTAACTTGTTTTTGGCCAAGTGCTAATGATATGATATGGCCAAAGTTTGTGATGATGAATGATCTATATGTGATGTATGAGATGTTCATGCTATTGTAATAGGAATCACGATTGCATGTGATAAATTGCCGGGGAATAGGAGTTGTCTTTATTTTTGTATGACCTGCGTGTCGAGAATGCCATTAAATTATTTACTTTATTGCTAAGCGTTAGATAGTAGAAGTAATAGTTGGCGAGCAACTTCATGGAACCGATGATGAAGATCATGATGATGAGGATCATGGTGTCAAGCCGGTGACAAGATGATCATGGAGCCCCAAGATGGAGATCAAAGGGCTATGTGATATTGGCCATATCATGTCACGTTTATTATTTGATTGCATGTGATGTTTATCATGTTTTGCATCTTGTTTACTTAGAGCGGTAGTAAATAAGATGATCCCTCATAATAATTTCAAGAAAGTGTTCACCCTAGCGTGCACCGTTGCTAAGGTTAATCGTTCGAAGCACCCGTGATGATCGGGTGTGATAGGTCCTACGTTACGCATGGCGGGTGTAAGACAGATTTACACCAAAACACTTAGGTTGACTTGGCGAGCCTAGCATGTCAGACATGGCCTCGGAACACGGAAGACCGAAAGGTCGAGCATGAGTCGTATAGAAGATCGATCAACATGAATATGTTCACCGATGTTGACTAGTCCGTCTCACGTGATGATCGGACACGGCCTGGTGACTCGGATCATGTAATACTTAGATGACTAGTAGAGGATGTCTATCTAAGTGGGAGTTCATTAAATTTGATTAAATGAACTTTATTATCATGAACTTAGTCTAAATATTTACAATGTGTCTTGTAGATCAAATGGCCAGCGTAGTCCTCAACTTCAGCGTTCCTAGAAAACCAAGCTGAAAGGCGATGGTAGCAACTTCGGTGGGTCGGAACACGAGATCATCCTCATAGCTGCCAAGAAAGATTATGTCCTAAGAGCACCGCTGGGTGGCGCACCTATTCTCCTGCGGAACAAGGCGTTATGAGCGGCTTGGCGTCACGCTGCGATGATTACTCCCTCGTTCGGTCGGCATGCTTTACAGCTTAGGCCGGACTCCAAAAGCGTTTTGAGACATGGAGCATATGAGATGTTGAAGAGCTGAAAATGGTTTTCCAAGCTCATGCCGGGTCGAGATATGAAGTCTCGACAAATTCTTTAGCTGTAAGATGGAGGAAAATGGCTCGTCGGTGAGCACATACTCAAAATGTCAGGGTTGCACAACGCTTGACTCAAGCTGGAAGTTAATCTCCCGGATAAGCGGTCATTGGAATCCTCGATCGCTTCCAGCTAAGTTTTATCAAGACAATGTTGACCCGGCGGATATGACCTCTCTAAAGAAGTCAACCACCGAGCATGACCCGGCCATGAAGTTTAAGTCGGCTGATGAAACCAAGCGTGTTGATTTCACTCGGCGATTCGTCTAAGCAGTTCAGTATCAGTGCCAATTTGGATCCAAAATAGGAAAGCGCGCTCATCGAGTTCATCCGTGAGAACCGGGACATCTTTGCATGGAAACCTTCTGACATGCCGGGTGTACCGAGAGAAATCGCTGAGCACACTCTGTTGGAAATATGCCCTAGAGGCAATAATAAAAGCATTATTATTATATTTCCTTATTCATGATAATTGTCTTTATTAGTGCTATAATTGTGTTAGCGGAAATCGTAATACATGTGTGAATAACAGACAACAACATGTCCCTAGTGAGCCTCTAGTTGACTAGCTCGTTGATCGACGAGATAGTCATGGTTTCTGACTATGGACATTGGATGTCATCGATAACGGGATCACATCATTAGGAGAATGATGTGATGGACAAGACAATCCTAAAACATAGCATAAGATCGCATAGTTCGTTTGCTAGAGTTTTCCAATGTCAAGTATCCTTTCCTTAGACCATGAGATCGTGTAACTCCCGGATACCGTAGGAGTGCTTTGGGTGTGCCAAGCGTCTGGCGTGGCTGGGTGACTATAAAGGTATGCTACGGGTATCTCCGAAAGTGTACATTGGGTTGACATGGATCGAGGCGGGATTTGTCCTCCGCAGCGGAGAGGTATCACCGGGCCCTCTCGGTAATGCATCATCACAATGAGCTCAATGTGATCAAAGTGTTTGATCACGGGATCATACATTCTGATGCGAGAAAAGTGACTTGCGATAGCGAGATTGAGCGAGGTATTGGTATCTGAAGCGATCGAATCTCGGGCAAGTAAAATACCGATTGACAAAGGGAATGCGTATCACGGGATTAATTGAATCCTTGACATCGTGGTTCATCCGATGAGATCATCGTGGAGCATGTAGGAGCCAACATGGGTATCCAGATCCTGCTGTTGGTTATTGCCGAAGCCGTCTCGGTCATATCGCATGTCTCCCGAACCGTAGGGTCTACACATAAGGTTGATAGCGCTAGGGTTATAGGAATATGTATGTGCAGTAACCCGAATGTTGTTGAGTCCGGATGAGATCTGGGCGTCACGAGGAGTTCGGAATGGTCGGAGGTAAAAATTATATATAGGAAGTGCTGTTTGACCATCGGGACAAGTTTGGTGATATCGGTATTGTCTGGGACCACGGAGGGTCGAGGTCCTGAAGTGGGGCCACCAGCCCGGGGGCCACATGGGCCCTAGGTGGTGCGCCTAGGCCCACATGGGCCAAGGGAACCAGCCCCAAGGGGCCCATCGCCTAGGGTGGAAAAAGGGGAGAGTCCATGAGGGGAAGGCACCTCAGGGGTGCCTTGGGAGGTGGACACCTCCCCTCTTGCCACACCCTCCCTTGGAGGAGGGGCAGGCTCGCCCTCCCCCTCCTTGGCACCTATATAAAGGGGGGAGGGAGGGGGCAGCAGCACCTTGCCTGGGCGCCTCCCTCTCCCTCTCCACACATCCTCCTCCTCCGTAGTGCAGCAGCGAAGCCTGCAGAATCTTGCAAGTTCCACCATCCTGCCGCCGTCGTGCTGCTGCTGGAGCCATCTTCCTCAACCTCTCCTTCACCTTGCTGGATCAAGAAGAAGGAGGCGTTCACGTGACCGTGCGTGTGTTGAGCAGCGGAGGTGCCGTCCGTTCGGCACTAGATCATCGGTGAATTGGATCGCGGCAAATCGACTACCTCATCCACGTTCACTCCGGCGCTTCCGTTGCGATCTACAAAGTGGTATGTAGATGCTATCAATCTGAATACTCGTTGCTAGATGAACTCATAGATGGATCTTGGTGAAACCGTAGGAAAAATTTTAATTTTCATAGCGTTCTAACAGTGGCATCATGAGCTAGGTCTATGCATAGTTCTTCTTGTCTTGAGTAGAACACAATTTGTTGTGGGCGTAGATGTTGTCAATTCTTCTTGCCGTTACTAGTCAATCTTGATTCAGCGGTATTGTGGGATGAAGCGGCCGGACCAACCTTACGTGCGCTTCGTGAGACCGGTTCCACCGACTAACATGCACTAGTTGCATAAGGTGGCTGGCGGGTGTCATCTCTCCTATTTTAGTTGGATCGGATTCGATGAACAGGGTCCTTATGAAGGGTAAATAGAGATTGACAAATCACGTTGTGGTTTGAGCGTAGGTAAGAAAGCGTTCTTGCTAGAACCCTAATTCAGCCACGTAAAACTTGCAACAACAATTAGAGGGCGTCTAACTTGTTTTTGCAGCAAGTGCTTTAATGATATGATATGGCCAAAGTTGTGATGTATGATGAATGATCTATATGTGATGTATGAGATGTTCATGCTATTGTAATAGGAATCACGACTTGCATGTCGATGAGTATGACAACGGCAGGAGCCATAGGAGTTGTCTTTATTTTTGTATGACCTGCGTGTCATTGAGAATCGCCATGTAAATTACTTTACTTTATTGCTAAGCGCGTTAGCCATAGTAGTAGAAGTAATAGTTGGCGAGCAACTTCATGGAACACGATGATGAAGATCATGATGATGAGGATCATGGTGTCAAGCGGTGACAAGATGATCATGGAGCCCCAAGATGGAGATCAAAGGAGCTATGTGATATTGGCCATATCATGTCACGTTTATTATTTGATTGCATGTGATGTTTATCATGTTTTGCATCTTGTTTACTTAGAACGACGGTAGTAAATAAGATGATCCCTCATAATAATTTCAAGAAAGTGTTCACCCTAAGCGTGCACGTTGCTAAGGTTAAATCGTTCGAAGCACCACGTGATGATCGGGTGTGATAGGTCCTTACGTTACGCATACAGCGGGTGTAAGACAGATTTACACCATAAAACACTTAGGTTGACTTGGCGAGCCTAGCATGTACAGACATGGCCTCGGAACACGAGAAGACCGAAAGGTCGAGCATGAGTCGTATAGAAGATCGATCAACATGAAGATGTTCACCGATGTTGACTAGTCCGTCTCACGTGATGATCGGACACGGCCTAGTTGACTCGGATCATGTAATACTTAGATGACTAGTAGAGGATGTCTATCTAAGTGGGAGTTCATTAAATTTGATTAAATGAACTTTATTATCATGAACTTAGTCTAAATATTTACAATGTGTCTTGTAGATCAAATGGCCAGCGTAGTCCTCAACTTCAGCAGCGTTCCTAGAAAACCAAGCTGAAAGGCGATGGTAGCAACTATCTGGACTGGGTCCGGAACACGAGATCATCCTCATAGCTGCCAAGAAAGATTATGTCCTAAGAGCACCGCTGGGTGGCGCACCTATTCTCCCTGAGAACAAGGCGTTATGAGCAGCTTGGCGATCACGCTGCGATGATTACTCCCTCGTTCGGTCGGCATGCTTTACAGCTTAGAGCGGGACTCCAAAAGCGTTTTGAGAGACATGGAGCATATGAGATGTTGAAGAGCTGAAAATGGTTTTCAAGCTCATGCCGGGTCGAGAGATATGAAGTCTCCGACAAATTCTTTAGCTGTAAGATGGAGGAAAATGGCTCTGTCGGTGAGCACATACTCAAAATATGCAGGTTGCACAACCGCTTGACTCAAGCTGGAAGTTAATCTCCCGGATGAAGCGGTCATTGTGAGAATCCTCGATCGCTTCCACCTAGCTACAAGAGCTTTGTGATGAACTACAATATCACGGGGATGGTAAAGACCATTCTGAGGTATATGCTATGCTGAAATCAGCGAGGTAGAAATCAGAAAGAACATCAAGTGTTGATGGTGAATAAAACCACTAAGTTCAAGAAGGGTAAGGGTAAAAGAACTTCAAGAAGGGAATGCAAGGAAGTTGCCGCGCCCGATAAACAAGTTGCGGGAAGAAGCCAAAGAATGGACCCAAGCCGAGGCGAGTGTTTTTATTGCAAGGAAGTAGTCCTTTGGAGCGGAACTGCCCCAAATACTTAGCGGACAAGAAGGCCGGCAAAACCAAAGGTATATGTGATATACATGTAATTGATGTGTACCTTACGATTACTCGTAGTAGCTCTTGGGTATTTGATACGGTGCAGTTGCTCACATTTGTAACTCAAAGCGGAGCTGCGGAATAAGCGGAGGCTGGCGAAGGGCGAGGTGACGATCTTGGCGTCGGGAATGGTTCAAGGTCGATGTGATCGCCGTCGACACGCTGCCTCTACATTTACCTCGGGATTAGTTTTAAACCTCAATAATTGTTATTTAGTGCCAAGTTTGAGCATGAACATTGTATCTGGATCTCGCGCAATTGAGATGGCTACTCATTTAAATCAGAGAATAATGGTTGTTCCATTTATATGAGAGATATGTTTTATGGTCATGCTCCGATGGTTAATGGTTTATTCTTAATGAATCTAAATGCGTGATGATACACATATTCATAGTGTGAGTACCAAAAGAGTTAAAGTTGATAACAATAGTCCCACATATTTGTGGCCTTTGCGCATTAGTCACATAGGTGTCAAGCATGAAGAAGCTCCATACGGATGGACTTTTAGAGTCTCTTGATTATGAATCATTTGACACGTCGAACCATGCCTCATGGGTAAAATGACCAAGACTCCGTTCTCAGGAACAATGGAGCGAGCAACCAACTTATTGGAAATCATACATACCGATGTGTGCGGTCCAATGAGTGTTGAGGCTCGCGGAGGCTATCGTTATGTTCTCACCCTCACTGATGACTTGAGTAGATATGGGTATATCTACTTAATGAAACACAAGTCTGAGACCTTTGAAAAGTTCAAGGAATTTCAGAGTGAGGTTGAAAATCAACGTGATAGAAAGATCAAGTTTCTGATCGGATCGTGGAGGAGAATACTTGAGTCACAATTTAGCACACACTTAAGAAAATGTGGAATAGTTTCACAACTCACGCCGCTGGAACACCTCGGTAATGGTGTGTCGAGCGTCGTGTCGCACTCTATTGGATATGGTGCGATCTATGATGTCTCTTACCGACTTACCGCTATCTTTTTGGGGCTATGCTTTAGAGACTGCCGCATTCACTTTAAATAGGGCTCCATCGAAATCCGTTGAGACGACACCGTATGAATTATGGTTTGGGAAGAAACCTAAGCTATCGTTTCTAAAAGTTTGGGGATCGATGCTTATGTCAAGAAACTTCAACTGAAAAGCTCGAACCCAAATCGGAAAAATCGTCTTCATAGGATACCCTAAAGAAGCTGTTGGGTATACCTTCTACCTCAGATCGAAGGCAAGATCTTTGTTGCCAAGAATGGATCCTTTACGGAGAAAGAGTTTCTCTCGAAAGAAGTAAGTGGGAGGAAAGTAGAACTTGATGAAGTGTTACCTCTTGAACGGAAAATGGCGAAACTCAAGAAAGCGTTTACGAGGTGCTGCACCGACTAGAGAGAAATTAATGATGATGATCAAGATGCTTGATCAAGCTCCTCTGAAATTCGAAGGTCAACAAGGACACGTTCCGCTTTTGAGTGATGCGGCAACCTGTCTTAGAAATCATGTTGTTGAACAACGGTGAACCTTGAACTATGAGGAAGCAATGGCGGGCCAGTTCCGACAAATGGCTGGAAGCCATGAAATCCGAATAGGATCCATGTATGAAAACAAAGTATGGACTTTGGTGACTTGCCGTTGAGCGGCGAGCCATAGAAAATAAATGGATCTTTAAGAAGAAGGCAGGCAGCGGATGGTAATGTGACCATCTATAAAGCTCGACTTGTCGCTAAGGGTTATCGACAAGTTCAAGGGGTTGACTACGATGAGACTTTCTCACGGTAGCGAAGCTAAAGTCCGTCGAGAATCATGTTAGCGATTGCGCATACTATGATTATGAGATATGGCAAATGGACGTCAAAGCGGCATTCCTTAATGGTTTCCTTAAGGAAGAATTGTATATGATGCAGCGGAAGGTTTTGTCGATCCTAAGAATCTTGACAAGGTGTGCAAGCTCAACGCTCGATTTATGGGCTGGTGCAAGCATCTCGGAGTTGGAACATTCGCTTTGATGAGATGATCAAAGCGTTTGGGTTTACAGACTTATGGAAGCTTTGTGTTTACAAGAAAGTGAGTGGGAGCTCTGTAGCATTTCTCATATTATATGTAGGCGACATACTTTTGATGGGAAATGATATAGAACTCTTGGACAACATCAAGGCCTACTTGAATAAGAGTTTTTCAATGAAGGACCTTGGAGAAGCTGCTTATATATTAGGCATCAAGATCTATAGAGATAGATCGAGGCGCCTCATAGGTCTTCACAAAGCACATACCTTGATAAGATATTGAAGAAGTTCAATATGGATCAATCTAAGAAGGGTTCTTACGTGTTACAAGGTGTGAAATTGAGCTCAGCTCAATGTCCGACCACTGGCGAGAAGATATAGAAGAGATGAGTGTCATCCCTATGCCTCAGCCATAGGTTCTATTATGTATGCCATCTTGTGTACCAGACCTGATGTAAACCTTGCCGTAAGTTTGGTAGGAAGGTACCAAAGTAATCCGGCAAGGAACCTTTGGACAATGATCAAGAATATCTGAAGTACACGAAAGGACTAAGGAAATGTTTCTCGTTTATGGAGGTGACGAAGAGCTCGTCGTAAAGGTTACGTCGGCGCTAGCTTTGACACAGATCTGGATGACTCTAAGTCACAAACCGGATCGTGTATATTTTGAATGGTGGGGCGATGGCTGGTGCGATTGCAAGCAAAGCGTCGTGGCGGGATCTACATGTGAGCGGAGTACATGGCAGCCTCGGAGGCAGCACATGAAGCAATTTGGGTGAAGGTTCATCACCGACCTCGAGTCATACCCAATGCGTCGGGGCCAATCAAGCTCTTCGTGACAACACTGGAGCTATTGCACTTGCAAAGGGCCAGGTTTCACAAGGGACTAGGCACATCAAGCGTCGCTTCAACTCCATTAGTGAAAATGTTCAAGATGGAGACATAGAAATTTGTAAAGTGCACACGGATCTGAATGTCATGAATCCGTTGACTAAACTCTCTCCCTAAGGCAAAACATGATCAGCACGAGAACTCTATGGGTGTTCGATTCATCACAATGTAACTAGATTATTGACTCTAGTGCAAGTGGGAGACTGTTGGAAATATGCCCTAGAGGCAATAATAAAAGCATTATTATTATATTTCCTTATTCATGATAATTGTCTTTATTAGTGCTATAATTGTGTTAGCGGAAATCGTAATACATGTGTGAATAACAGACAACAACATGTCCCTAGTGAGCCTCTAGTTGACTAGCTCGTTGATCGACAGATAGTCATGGTTTCTGACTATGGACATTGGATGTCATCGATAGCGGGATCACATCATTAGGAGAATGATGTGATGGACAAGACAATCCTAAAACATAGCATAAGATCGCATAGTTCGTTTGCTAGAGTTTTCCAATGTCAAGTATCCTTTCCTTAGACCATGAGATCGTGTAACTCCCGGATACCGTAGGAGTGCTTTGGGTGTGCCAAGCGTCCTGGCGTGGCTGGGTGACTATAAAGGTATGCTACGGGTATCTCGAAAGTGTCATTGGGTTGACATGGATCGAGGCTGGGATTTGTCACTCCGCAGCGGAGAGGTATCACCAGGCCCTCTCGGTAATGCATCATCACAATGAGCTCAATGTGATCAAAGTGTTTGATCACGGGATCATGCATTCTGATGCGAGAAAAGTGACTTGCGATGCGAGATTGAGCGAGGTATTGGTATCTGGCGATCGAATCTCGGGCAAGTAAAATACCGATTGACAAAGGGAATCGTATCACGGGATTAATTGAATCCTTGACATCGTGGTTCATCCGATGAGATCATCGTGGAGCATGTAGGAGCCAACATGGGTATCGGATCCGCTGTTGGTTATTGCCGAAACCGTCTCGGTCATATCGCATGTCTCCCGAACCGTAGGGTCTACACATAAGGTTGATAGCGCTAGGGTTATAGGAATATGTATGTGCAGTAACCCGAATGTTGTTGAGTCCGGATGAGATCTGGGCGTCACGAGGAGTTCGGAATGGTCGGAGGTAAAAATTATATATAGGAAGTGCTGTTTGACCATCGGGACAAGTTTGGTGATATCGGTATTGTCTGGGACCACGGAGGGTCGGGGTCCTGAAGTGGGGCCACCAGCCCCGAGGGCCACATGGGCCCTAGGTGGTGCGCCTAGGCCCACATGGGCCAAGGGAACCAGCCCCAAGGGCCCATCGCCTAGGGTGGAAAAAGGGAGAGTCCATGAGGGGAAGGCACCTCAGGGGTGCCTTGGGGAGGTGGACACCTCCCCTCTTGGCCGCACCCTCCCTTGGAGGAGGGGCAGGCTGCGCCCTCCCCCTCCTTGGCACCTATATAAAGGGGGGAGGGAGGGGCAGCAGCACCTTTGCCTGGGCGCCTCCTCTCCCTCTCCAACACATCCTCCTCCTCCGTAGTGCAGTGAAGCCCTGTAGAATCTTGCAAGTTCCACCATCCTGCCTTGCGTCGTGCTGCTGCTGGAGCCATCTTCCTCAACCTCTCCTTCACCTTGCTGGATCAAGAAGAAGGAGGCGTTCGTAACCGTCACGTGTGTTGAGCAGCGGAGGTGCCGTCCGTTCGGCACTAGATCATCGGTGAATTGGATCGCGGCAAATCGACTACCTCATCCACGTTCACTCCGGCCTTCCGTTGCGATCTACAAAGTGGTATGTAGATGCTATCAATCTGAATACTCGTTGCTAGATGAACTCATAGATGGATCTTGGTGAAACCGTAGGAAAAATTTTAATTTTCTAGCGTTCCCCAACACACTCTCAATATTGATCCGAAGTATAAGCGGTCGAGGCGGTTTCTTGACGGTTCAACGAAGAGGCGGAAAGCTATTGGAGAGGAAATCGCCCGGCTCTTAGCGGCTGGGTTTATTGTGGAGGTTTTTCACCGGGTGGTTGGCTAACCCGGTGCTTGTGCTCAGAAAAGCGGCACTGGCGGATGTGTGTGGATTACGGACTTAAATAAAAGGCTTGTCGGTGATCCCTTTGCTCTCCGTATTGATCAAATCATTGGTGCTCTGACGGGTTGTGGCGTTTGAGCTTTTTGGATGCTTACTCTGGTTATCATCAGATCAAAATGGCAGTTAAGGACCAGGAGAATACGGTGTTCATCACTCCGTTCGGAGCCTTCTGCTATGTATCTATGTTGTTTGGGCTCAAGAGTGCCCATGCGACTTATCAGCGGTGTGTACAGAACTGTCTCCACGATCAGATTGGGTGCAATGTTCATGCTTATGTGGATGACATCGTGGTGAAGTCCAGAGATAAGGAAACTTTGATATCTGATTTGAAGGAAACCTTTGATAATCTCCGGGTTTATAAGATGATGCTTAACCCGGCCAAGTGTGTATTTGGTGTACCTGCAGGCAAACTTTTGGGATTTCTGGTCTCAAACAGGGGCATTGAAGCTAACCCGGAGAAGATCAAGGCGATTACCTCTTTGGCTAAACCGGCGTGCATCAATGATGTTCAGCGGTTGGCGGGTCGTGTTCTTTGCTTTAAGCGATTCATAAGCGGTTAGGTGAGAAGGCCCTACCGCTGTGTCGGATGATGAAAAGCGGACACTTTTATGCAGGTGATCTGCTAATACCGCCTTTGAAGACTTAAAGAGCGGTTATGCGAGCCGCCCGGTCCTTACGGCTCCCATTGATAAAGAGGCGTTGCTGTTATATGTCGCTGCTAACTCACGGCTGTCGGTGTTGCCATCGTGGTGGAGCATAAGGAGGTGGCAAGGAGCATCGGTTCAGCGGCGGTTTATTACATTAGTGAGGTGCTCATAGAGTCCAAGCAAAATTATCCACATTGGCAGAAACTTATTTACGGAGTGTTTATGGCAAGCCGGAAGCTGAAGCAGTACTTCCAAGGTCATCCTATAACTGTGGTAAGTTCTGCCCCCTTGGGAGACATCATCCAGAACAGGGAATTCCTAGGACAAGTCGCCAAGTGGGCCATTGAGCTTGGGCCTCATGGTTTGAAGTACATGCCACGTACCGCCATTAAGGTCTCAAGCCTTGGTGGACTTTATCAATGATTGGATAGAGTTACAGGCACCTCAGGAGAAGCCAGATAACACATATTGGACTATTCACTTTGAGGGGTCCAGGCAGTTGGAAGGCTCGGGGCTGGAGTCGCTTTAACTTCCCCCCGAGGTGACAAATTTTGTTATGTCATCCGGCTTATGTTTCCTTGTACTAACAATGCAGCTGAGTATGAGGCCTTACTCCATGGTCTCAGGATGGCCAAAGAGATGAATTTGAGCCGGGTAAGGTGTTTGGGTGACTCAGATCTTGTGGCTCAACAGGTGTCAGGCAAGTGGGATTCCAAGGATCCCCTTATGGCGGCTTACCATTGTGAAGTTGATGTTGTGGCTGGGCACTTCAAATGTTATCAAGTGGAGCACATTGATCGAAGGAAGAATGAGGCGGCTGATGCTTTAAGCCGGCTGGGATCTCAGCGTAAGCCGGTGCCGCCTAACACCTTTCTCGATGTTTTGCATAATCCTTCTGTCAAAGTACCTACAGAGGAAGAATTAATAGTGCCAGACCCGGAGGCACAGCTGGTGGCAGCTCTTTACGTCATCCCGGATTGGACAGTGCCGTATTTGGCCTATATGACCCGGGGAGAATTGCCTGAGGATGAGATTTTGGTGAGACAAATCATCAGGCGGTCCAAATCTATGACGATTGTTCATGGCGAGTTACATCACCTTGGTGTCCTTTGAGGCGTTTCAATGTTGTGTGTCGCCTATGGAGGGTCGGGGAGATATTCGTGAGATCCATGAAGGAGATTGTGGTCATCATGCGGCTCAAAATCTCTTGTGGCCAAGGCTTTCCGTCATGGTTTCTCTTGGTGACGGCTCATCTTGATCACGGAGGATCTGGTTAGCAAATGTGATGGATGTCAAAATTCTCACTGACGAGCTCATGTAATGACTCAAGAATTGAGGATGATTCCAATTACTTGGCCGTTCGCGATCAGGGGCTTGACATGGTTGGACCTTTCAAGAGGTCTAAGGATAAAAGACACACCTCACGGTGGCGGTGGACAAGTTTACAAAGTGGGTTGAGGCGAGCACAGTCGGTAAGTGTGATGCAGCCACGGCGGTTCAGTTCATGAAAAGGTGATCTTTCGTTTTGGTTTTCCACAGCATCATAGCGATAATGGCACTAATCTCTCCAAAGGTGCCATGGAAGGATTCATCAGCAGGAACATATCCGGCTTGATGTTTGATTGTTGCTCATCCTCAATCAATGGTCAGCGAGAGAGCTAATCGGGGAGATCTTGAAGGGTATCAAACCCGGCTCTTGGTCCCCTTCTGGCGGACTCCGGGTTGTTGGGTGGAGGAGCTACCCTCCGTGTTATGGAGTATCAACACTTCGCCTAACAGATCTACAGGTTACACACCTTTCTTCATGGTGTATGCGGGCGGAGGCAGTCCTGCCAAGTGACATCCGGCACGACTCACCCCGCGTGGCAGCTTACGTTGAGGCTGATAACGAAAAAGCTCGTCAGGATGCACTTGACTTGTTGGATGAGGGCGAGACTAGGCAATAACCCTCTCGGTGATTTACCGGCAAGACCTGCGCGCTATCACGGCCGCGGGTTAGAAGCGAGTTTTTCGGGAAGGCAACTTAGTGCTCGGCTCATCCGGGATCATGCGATATGCACAAGCTATCCCTCCTTGGGAAGGACCCTTTGTGGTCAGCAGAATCTGAACAACGGGTCATACTACCTCATCGATGTTAGAGCATAAAGACTCATGTAAGTCGGAGGAAGAGACCCATGGCCGTGGAACATCGCTCATCTTGACCTTATTATACGAGCCTCGGCTCTTAATATATATATATTTTTGAAGATGTATATATTATATAAAGCAATAAGCGGGACCTCTGTCCTTTTCACCCTCAAAGGTTTATATATACATTTTATCGGTGGTGGAAACAACCAACGGGAGGCGGATCATATCTGAATCCGGCTTTCCCTTTGGTCCGACTTATGATCATATCTGAATCTAGCCATGATCACTTGGGGCTTCTTGTTCAAACATAGGTGGTATTGAACCAAAGAGAACATAGTGTCGATACCCACTTGATGACATCTTGCCAAACCACTTGGGGCTTCTTGATCATATTTGAATCATAGCTTAACCTCTTTGGAGTGCGGCGTGGATCGTATTTGAATCAGCGTCATTAAACAACTCTTATGGTCACTTGGGGGCTTCCTATTCAAACATAGGTCGTATTTGGACCAAAGAGAACATAGTTGTCAATACCCACTTGATCGGCATCGCCAAAGCCACTAGGGGCTATATGATCGTATCCGAATCTTAGCTTAACCCCTTTGGAACGGTTCACTGATCATATTCGAATCAGAGGCCTTTGAAATTAAGTTTACTATTCATTATACTATGTGAGTGTAAATATTATTAAGGGCCAGGTAAACATTATATGTGCCAACTTTCAGGAGTTAAACTCACTCTCATGATTTGGGTCACATAAGCCGGCGAGAATACCAAAAAAGATCGCAGGTATGCTATTGTGATTGTAATCATAAACCGGCCTTTATATGATGTTTTGGTTCGTACTCCGGGTTATCAATACTTTATGTGACCTCGGATGCGGTAAATCACCAAGGGAATTCTGTTTGTTTTATATGCAGGATAAGGCAAGCAAGTTTTTAACATTAAGAAAGGTCAACATAAGCTGGAAGTATATAGCGATTGCGGCTTACGAAAGTATTAAGCGCCACAAACATCTTGTGAAGGCATGACAAAGTTGAGAGGTTTTCTATCCTAATACAAGACTCCACGAGTCTGAATAATGAAACATTGTTTTCACAAAGTCATAAGCATGACGGTTCCTCCTTTGGTGGGCTTGAAGATTCGAGTTATCCTTCTCCGCCTCTTAAATGCGCTGCCCTGTCACGGAAGGTTGTGAGGCCCGATCAATGCAGCTTAAGGCTTCAAACTCAGCTTCATCATCTATTAAACCGGCTGGGTCAACGAGGGCAAAGGTGTGCTTACGAGTTGGAGGTACGGTGGCGTCATCATAGTGAGGTGTTGGAAACCTCCGGTTCTCATTGTCATAGCCGGTGATACTTGGTAAGGTCAATATCGTTCCCAATGATAGTAGCAACGGAGACGTCGACTTTCCATAGCGGTAAAGTCTGTCTCGTCGAATAAAGATCTGTCTTCCTTCAAGCTGGGATATCCAAAACAACGTCTGCGAGTCTAATGCGGAAGCAATGCCTTGGCCGGCTCAAAACAGCTATAGCCCAGTTACGGCGAAGCCGTCTTAGCTCTTGAATCCGCTGGGGTAGCACGGCAAGCGCTTTAGCACATCTTGCAAGAGATGGGGCGTCATTTGATAGAACCTGGCAGCCAAAACGCGTTGTGACCGGTCTCTGATTGCTCCACGAGTGTAAACGCCTTGACTTGATCAACATGTTACGCTTGAGGTTCGTACTCACAGGGCTGCGTTAAATAAACATAAGGTGGCCGGAGATGACAAGTAAAATAGTCATCAAAGGAAGGATTGCAATATTCAAGGTTATATCTGATAACTTACGAAGATTCTTTGAGACCATTTGAGATATCTGGCGCTTTAAGCGGACAGCTCATTTGTTATACGCAAGTAGCGTTTACGCTGTCTCGGCCGGGTCACCGATGAGGCCTTCTCATCGATCAGATTTTCTTCTCCGCATAAAAATTCTTCTTCAACTTCTCTTGTTGAGAGGCTGAATTCAAATTTGGAGTTGGCCTTTTGAAGTTCAAGCTCTTGAGCTGCGGCTGACTCTTGGTCGATAATCTCCGACTCAAATTGACTTGTGGTGGCTGCATTGATGCGGATTCTGATCGAGAATCATGGTAAGATAACATCAAGTCCCAAGTACTTTGCAAGCAAAGGCACTTGACACTTGAGGGCTAATGTATCTTTGAAAATTTTAATTTACAATTCCGGTTCATGGAAATTAAGTCCCAAGCACTTTGCAAGCAAAGGTACTTGACACTTGGGGCTAATGTGTATACATAAGTTTAAGGTATCATGTTACAGCGGGTTAAATATCTTCTTTCTAAACGGATAAAGCTGTGCTAAGCAGGTTTCTAAGTCTCTGACATATTTATTCATAAGCAATAGACTTGGGGGCTGATCTGATAAGTATGATTAAGAAAAGTAGCATAAAAGTTATACCTCAGATTTTGATGTATTTGCTTCACCATATCGATTTCAGTCACGGCTGCTATGTACTTGATTGATATAGCGGAGACTATATCTCAATACTCAAATGAGTATAATCAGCAATGTCTAGCTTGGCCTTCGGCGTTCGAGAACTTCGTCCTTGGCGAGCACTTGGCAAGACGATTGGGCTATCGGCTCAACAAATTGGGTCTTGAATCTCAATTTCGGGTCAATTGTCTTGGCTAGACTCTGAGCTTCGGGTTATCGAGTTGTTGAGAGTATCTTGGAGGGTGGATCGGAGGTTGAATCTTGGAATGTCGAGAAGCTGGTTCGGTAATGGTGATGGGTAGAACTGTCGAGAAGCAGCTGTTCCAAGCTCCAGTTCGATCCTGACCGGGTCTTGGGATGGGTTATTCTTCTTTGCCCTCTTCTTGGGCTTCACTTGCATCTTTGTGGACAAAGCGAAGGGTGAGTACAAAACATGAGTAAGGTAAAGTACAAGGTAAATAAGTTTACATTACCGGGGGCAGTTTTGAAAGCGGCATGTTAGATTGCATAGATTCGCGGAGGAAGGAGGTATCCTGATAATTGGAGTCGGATGAATTGAGAGGTTGGTGAATTAAACCCGCCAAAGGGTAAGCAGAGCGTAAATCGGAGATAACTCATCCGGCCTTCTTGGTTACGTCAAGTAAGCGGAGGAGACCTCTATATCCTTGCTGGTCGGGTCGCCTCCACTTTCAAATTGCTGTTGCTTCAAAAGAAATTGAGGATCTTGGTAAGCCAAAGGATGTGAAAATCTTACTTTCGGGTTACTCTTGAATTTTCGACATGGCGGGGGCTCGGTCGGAGGAGATTATTGTTACCTCTTCCTCGGCGACTTACTGTTCCCGTGTCTTCTGGAAAGGTTTAAATATCAGCAAGGTAATGATAAAGAGTCAAGGGAGTTAAAATTTACCTCTTCTTCATCATCATTGGTATCGTCAAGTTTCAACAGGTCTGAAGCGCTTGGCTTCCTCTTCTTCGAAGTTCCAGTCTTGGCGGCTTTCCTTTCGGCTCTTTTTGCCGCTCTGGCCTGTTTGGCCGCCTCATGGTTATACTTGACCTTCCAGAAGTTATCATCGGCCTATGAAAAATGATAAGGGGGTTATGAGTAAAGCAAAGTGTAATATAGTAAAGAGTATTCATTGAGATTGATGGCTTACTACAGGGGCCGGGTTCTTCTTGCAGAAAGGAAGTAAGCCAAAGGCATTACTAGTCACCGTGCCCTCTTTCAGCAACGTCTGAGTCGTAGCCTCTACTACATCATCGGTAAGTCGTCGGGACTATGCGCGATGGGTCATTCTTCTCGCGAGTAAGTGCACATTAAGCAGGCGGCGACTGCGGAATCACTCTCAGCGACCTAGACTCGAACCATTTCCCAAAGAGCTTTGATTTTACTAATGGTGGGAGCAAGTGGCGGGCGTTCAACAGCGATCGGTTTATCTCGCGCGGGTGGTTGGAATCAAGCCGCAAAGCTTGAAACAGGTAGAGGATTTTCGTCGGCGAGGAGAAGTATCTGGCAGTAGAACCACGTCTGATTCCAATCCTTTGGATGACTCGGCGATTCAGCGTAAGGAAGCGATCTCTCCGTCGCTGAATCGAGATGCCACCAAGTTCTAGGCTGGGCCCGTTGGCACATTAGATTACGCGGTTTAAGTAAAACAGTTCTCTGAATAAAAAGTAAGCTGGGTTCTTCCCCAAGGTACACCTCGCGAAGACTTGGAAGTTGCAAATATTTGACGAATTGGGCACGATGTCTTGAGGTCGAGAGGTTGAAGAAATGTAAAACATCCACTGAAGAATTTTGAGCGGCGGAGAATGAAGCCAGTTCATATGATCGTAAACACGATCATCTCCCCTTCCTTGGGTTGAGGCTTCTCCTCTGACGGGTTAGGAGCACGATAAGACATGGCCTCTCTCTTGGGCAGATGGCTGAATTTCACAAAGTCAGACAAAGTGCTTTCTGTAACAATGGATTTGCCCCAGTTGCAGGTCACATGAGCTTTGGGAGCCTTGGGTGCCATTGTATGAATTGACACCTATGACAAAATAAGAGTCCCCGGTTCAATATAACCCGGAAGAAGGCATTTTAAGTTTATTCAAAGTGGCGGCTTAAAAAAGGGGCCTAATGACATATGGGTAACTATGCAGTAATATTTAAACTGTTACAGGTATCAAAGGCACTTAAATTTTCTTAAGTCGCGGAACAAACAAGGCCCGACAACGGTGTTGTCTTAAACCGGCTGTATGGGCTACCATGGTTAAGCAATTCAACGGATGCAGTTTTGCCTAAGTGTGGAACAAACAAGTTTCACAGTTCTGAAATTATTTTGGATCAAGCGGTTTGCTCTGAAAAGAAAAATTTCTAGACCTAAAAACCAGGGGAGAGAAGTTCATCTACTCGAAGGAGGCCTTTAAACAAGGAAAAGGAGATCTGTGTCTATTCAAGATGGAGTGCGAGCGACAACGCGATAGTTCTAACTGTCTAAAGATCAAAAAGGAGCTTTGAAAGGAAAATTATCAAGGGTTTACAGCGGGCGATGAACACCGGCGAAATCGGGAGGCCGTGTCAGATCTAAAAGCGAGGAAAGAAAAGGACTTACGGATGCACGAGGCGATTCACGAGGATCCGTCGCGTTTCTCTGGTCGGTCGAGGTTGATCTGGCGGCTGAGTTGGAGAAAGCGAGAGATCTCTGGCGGCGGTGGCGGCGAAACTCGGCGGTAGAAAGCAGTGCGAGGAGGAAGGCGACCGAAGAAGGAGAATGGGAAAGAACTAGGTCGCACTCATTTATAAGGGAAAGCCGGTGAGGCGGTAGCGATAAGCGAGAGGCCAACATCATTATCCAGTGACCCTGACGCCTCGGTTTTGAAATGGTCGATAAAGGCAAAAGATCCGTTGGAGGATATGGCGGAATAAAATATGAATTTAATTGAGGATGGCGTCACGGCGGGTTAACCCGGATCGGAGGATAGCGTTGTGGTGGGTTAAAATCTTTGGCGGACAAAAGGCGAAGGTTTATTTTTAAGGTATTTTAAGATTAACATGAACGAGTTCAAATCAATCGGGGCCTAATGTTGGGGTTATAACTATTTGTGTAAGCCGCCCATGAGGGGCCAGTTACATAAAGAAAGGATTCATCGGAAGAAGCCCAAGACCAAGCGTGAAGATGGCGGTTCAATAAAGGGTCTAAAGCCCACGAGGCGACTTAAGGCCCGTGGCGGTAAACCGCCATGATGACATGACTTGTGTCGTAAGGTAGAGTTAACTAGTCACAGGCGGACCTTTGTTTATGAGCGGCCGGGACTACATGTAAACGCGAGGCGTCAACCCGTCTATATAAGGGGCGACCGATGGCAGCTTAGGGCAAGAAACAACTCATCAAGAGCCGGGCATAAGCGTATCTCGCTCCACGGTCATCGAAACATCAAGCAATACCAACCCAACTAGGCGTAGGCCTTACCTTCACCGTAAGGGGCGAACTAGTATAAACCTCGTGTCCTTTGTCGATTAACCCTTTAAGCTTCCTAGTTGCGATGGCTCCACGACTAAGTCCTTGCAAGAGGACATCTGCAGTGACAAAACCACGACAAGAGGTCTCATACCTCTTGACATGGGCATGAGCCTGAAATCCCAATTTCAGCCCTTGGAACATCTCATATGTTCTGCGATGTTTCAAAAATGTCTTCGGTGCCCCAATTCTAAACCGTTTAACATTACGCACTGAACTATCACGTAGTCACCAAAATGTGTATATCGGATGTTACGCAACATCCACAAAGCGACACTCGAGGTTCAGCACAGGCGGTGCATTAAGGACATAAGCTATACGTGCGGCAATGAGGACAATCCTCGAGAATACGGACCCGATCCGCATAATTGCTACTATCAACTTTCAACTAAATTTTCTCTAGGAACATATCTAAAACAGTAGAACCAAAAAGTGAGTTCACGACATAATTTGCAAAGACCTTTTGACTATGTTCATGATAATTAAGTTCATCTAATTTAATGAACTCCCACTTAGATAGACATCCCTCTAGTCATCTAAGTGATACATGATCCAGTCAACTAGGCGTGTCCGATCATCACGTGAGACGGACTAGTCATCATCGATGAACATCTTCATGTTGATTGTATCTTCTACTCGACTCATGTTCGACCTTCGGTCTTCCGTGTTCGAGGCCATATGCGTACATGCTAGGCTCGTCAAGTCAACCTAAGTGTTTAGCATGTGTAAATCTGGCTTACACCCGTTGTCGGTGTCAAAACCGGCGGATCTCGGGTAGGGGTCCCGAACTGTGCGTCTAGGCGGATGGTAACGAGGAGACAAGGGACACGATGTTTACCAGTTGGGCCCTCTTGATGGAGGTAAAACCCTACGTCCTGCTCGATTGATATTGATATTGTGGATGTTTACAAGAGTGGATCTACCACGAGATCAAGGAGGCTAAACCTAGAAGCTAGCCTATGGTATGATTGTAAGGTTGTTGATGATGTTGTAGTCCTACGGACTCTGGCCATCCGGTTTATATAGACACCGGAGAGGGCTAGGGTTACATAGATTCGGTTACAATGGTAGGAGATCTACATATCCGTATCACCAAGCTTGCCTTCCACGTAAGGAAAGTCCCATCCGGACACGGGGCAAAGTCTTCAATCTTGTATCTTCATAGTCTTGGAGTCGATGTCGATGATGATAGTCCAAATGATGATAGTTCGGTGATGATGGTAGTTGACTATCCGGACACCCCTAATCGAGGACTCCTCGGTAGTGAAGGAAATATGCCCTAGAGGCAATAATAAAGTTATTATTTATTTCCTTATATCATGATAAATGTTTATTATTCATGCTAGAATTGTATTAACGGAAACATAATACATGTGTGAATACATAGACAAACATATAGTCACTAGTATGCCTCTACTTGACTAGCTCATTAATCAAAGATGGTTATGTTTCTAACCATAGACATGTGTTGTCATTTGATTAATGGGATCACATCATTAGGAGAATGATGTGATTGACATGACCCATTCCGTTAGCCTAGCACTTGATCGTTTAGTATATTGCTATTGCTTTCTTCATGACTTATACATGTTCACTGTAACTATGAGATTATGCAACTCCGTTTACGGAGGAACACTTTGGGTGCTACCAAGCGTCTAGCGTAAGCTGGGTGATTATAAAGAATTACTACAGGTGTCTCCAAAGGTACATGTTGGGTTGGCGTATTTGAGATTAGGTTTTGTCACTCCGATTGTCGGAGAGGTATCTCTAGGCCTTCTCGGTAATACACATCACATAAGCCTTGCAAGCATTGCAACTAATAAGTTAGTTGTGAGATGATGTATTACGGAGCGAGTAAAGAGACTTGCGATGCGAGATTGAACTAGGTATTGGATACCGACGATCGAATCTCGGGTAAGTAACTATACCGATGACAAAGGAACAACGTATGTCGTTATGCGGTTTGACGATAAAGATCTTGAAGAATATGTAGGAACCAATATGGGCATCCAGGTTCCGCTATTGGTTATTGACCGAGAATAGTTCTAGGTCATGTCTACATAGTTCTCGAACCCGTAGGGTCCATGCAACAACGTTCGATGACGGTTTATTATGAGTTTATAAGTTTTGATGTGCGAAGTTTGTTGAGTCCGGATGTGATCACGGACATGCGAGGAGTCTCGAAATGGTCGAGACATAAAGATTGATATATTGGAAGCCTATATTTGGATATCGGAATGGTTCGGATGAAATCGGGGTTTTTGGAACAGGGAGTTACGGAACCCTCCGGGGATATTGGGCCTTAATGGGCCATGAGGGAAAGAGGAGGGCGGCCGGGGCAGGCGCGCGCCCCTCCCCTAGTCCGAATAGGACAAGGAGGCGGCGCCCCTTCCTCTTCCTCCTCCCTTTCCTTCTCCAACAAGGCAGAGAGGGAGTCCTACTCGGTGGGAGTAGGACTCCTCGGCGCTCCCTAGGAGGGCGGCCGCACCTCCCCTCCTCCTTTATATCACGAGGGCAGGGGCACCCCATGACACACAAGTTGATCTCGTGATCGTTCCTTAGCCGTGTCGGTGCCCCCTCCACCATATTCCACCTCGGTCATATCGTCGCGGAGCTTAAGCGAAGCCCTGCGCAGTGAAGCATCATCATCGTCCTGCGCCGTCGTCTTGTGGAACTCATCCCGACACTTTCTGGATCGGGTCCGGGGATCGTCATCGAGCTGAGCGTGTGCTGAACTTCGGAGGTGCCGTGCGTTCGGTACTTGGATCGGTCGGATCGTGAAGGCGTCGACTACATCAACAGCGTTGTTATAGCGCTTCGCTTACGGTCTCACAGTGCGTGGACATACTCTCCCCTCTCGTTGCTATGCCATCACCATGATCTTGCGTGTGCGTGGAATTTTTTGAAATTACTCGTTCCCCAATGATGGCATCGAGCCTGGTTTTATGCGTTGATGTCATATGCACGAGTAGAACACAAGTGAGTTGTGGGCGATATAAGTCATCTGCTTACCAGCATGTCATACTTTGGTTCAGCGGTATTGTGAGATGAAGCGGCCGGACCGACATTACAGCGTGCGCTTCGAGACTGGTTTCACCGCTTGAGCACTTTCGTTGCTTAAAGGTGACGGCGGGTGTCATCTCTCTCACTTTAGTTGAACCGAGTGTGGCTCGCCGGTCCTTGCGAAGGTTAAAACAGCACCAACTTGACAAACTATCGTTGTGGTTTTGATGCGTAGGTAAAGCGGTTCTTGCTCAGCCCGTAGCAGCCACGTAAAACTTGCAACAACAAAGTAGAGGGCGTCTAACTTGTTTTGCAGGGCATGTTGTGATGTGATATGGTCAAGGCGTGATGCTATATTTTATTGTATGAGATGATCATGTTTTGTAACGAGTTATCGCAATTGGCGAGAGCCATATGGTTGTCGCTTTATTGTATGAAATGCAAGCGCCATGTAATTGCTTTACTTTATCACTAAGCGGTAGCGATAGTCGTAGAAGCAATAGTTGGCGAGGCGACAACGATGCTACGATGGAGATCAAGGTGTCGCGCGGTGCGATGGTGATCATGAGCGGTGCTTGGAGATGGAATCACAAGCACAAGATGATGATGGCCATATCATATCACTTATATTGATTGCATGTGATGTTTATCCTTTATGCATCTTATCTTGCTTTGATTGGCGGTAGCATTATAAGATGATCTCTCACAAAATATCAAGAAGTGTTCTCCACAGTATGCACCGTTGCGAAAGTTCTTCGTCTTTGAGACACCACGTGATGATCGGGTGTGATAGGCTCTCGTTCAAATACAGCGGGTGCAAAAGCAGTTGCACAGCGAATACTCAGGTCAAACTTGCGAGCCTAGCATATCTGAGATATGGCCTCGAACACGGAGACCGAAAGGTCGAGCGTGAATCATATAGTAGATATGATCAACATAGTGATGTTCACCATTGAAACTACTCCATCTCACGTGATGATCGGACATGGTTTAGTTGATTTGGATCACGTAATCACTTAGATAACTAGAGATGTCTATCTAAGTGGGAGTTCTTTAGTAATATGATTAATTGAACTTAAATTTATCATGAACTTAGTACTGATAGTATTTTGCTTGTCTATGTTTCTTGTAGATAGATGGCTCGTCTTTGTTGTTCCATTGAATTTTAATGCGTTCCTTGAAAGCAAAGTTGAAAGATGATGGTAGCAATTACGGACTGGGTCCGTAACTTGAGATTATCCTCATTGCTGCCTGAAGAATTCGTCCTGGAAGCACCGCTGGGTGCGAACTCTCTGCTGATGCAATGGCGGCGTTAGAGCGTCTGGCGAGCAAAGCTGATGACTACTCGATAGTTCGGTGTGCCATGCTACGGCTTAGAACCGGGCCTTCAACGGCGTTTTGAGCGTCATGGAGCATATGAGATGTTCAGGAGTTGAAGTTAATATTTCAAGCAAATGCCGGATTGAGAGATATGAAGTCTCCAATAAGTTCTATAGCTGCAAGATGGAGAAAATAGTTACGTCGGTGAACACATACTCAAAATGTGGGTATAATAATCACTTGATTCAAGCTGGGAGTTAATCTTCACGATGATAGTGTCATTGACAGAATTCTTCAATCACTGCCACCAAGCTACAAGAGCTTCGTGATGAACTATAATATGCAAGGGATGGACAAGTCTATTCCCGAGCTCTTCGCAATGCTAAAAGCCGCGGAGGTAGAAATCAAAAAGGAGCATCAAGTGTTGATGGTTAACAAGACCACCAGTTTCAAGAAAAAGGGCAAAGGGAAGAAGAAGGGGAACTTCAAGAAGAACAGCAAACAAGTTGCTGCTCAAGAGAAGAAACCCAAGTCTGGACCTAAGCACTGGCTGAGTGCTTCTCTTGCAAGCAGGTGGACCTTTGGAGCGGAACTGCCCCAAGTATTTGGCGGATAAGAAGGATGGCAAAGTGAACAAAGGTATATGTGATATACATGTTATTGATGTGTACCTTACTAATACTCATGATAGTACACAGGTATTTGATCTGGTTACATTGCTAATATTTGCAACTCGAAGCAGGAACTACGGATTAGCGAAGATTGGCTAAGGGCGAGGTGACGATCTTGGCGTGGGAAATGGTTCCAAAGTCGATGTGATCATGATCGACACGCTACCTCTACATCTACCATCGGGATTAGTTTTAGACCTAAATAATTGTTATTTGGTGCGGCGTTAAGCATGAACATTATATCTGGATCTTGTTTGATGCGAGGCGGTTATTCATTTAAGTCGAGAGAATAATGGTTGTTCTATTTATATGAATAATATCTTTTATGGTCATGCACCCTTGAAGAGTGGTCTATTTTATTGAATCTCGATAGTAGTAATACACATATTCATAGTGTTGAAACCAAAAGATCTGAGTTGATAATGATAATGCAACTTATTTGTGCACTTGCCGTTTGGGTCATATCGATTGTAAAAGCATGAAGAAACTCCATCTTGATGGACTTTTGGAATCACTTGATTATGAATCACTTGGTACTTGCGAACCGTGCCTCATGGGCAAGATGACTAAAACGCCGTTCTCGGAACTATGGGCGAGCAAAGATTTGTTGGAAATCATACATCTGATGTTTGTGGTCAATGAATGTTGAGGCCTTGGCGGGTATCGTTATTTTCTCACCTTCACGAGATGATTTGAGCAGATATGGGTATATCTACTTGATGAAACATAAATCTGAAACATTTGAAAAGTTCAAAGAATTTCGAGTGAAGTGGAAAATCATCGTAACAAGAAAATAAAATTTCTACGATCTGATCGTGGAGGAGAATATTTGAGTTCTGAGTTTGGTTTGCATTTGAAACAATGCGGAATAGTTTAGCAACTCCATACCGGAACACCACAGCGAAATGGTGTGTCGAGCGTCGTGTCGTACTTTACTAGATATGGTGCGATCTATGATGTCTCTTCTTGATTTACGCTATCGTTTTGGGGTTATGCTTTAGAGGCGGCGCATTCACGTTAAATAGGGCACCATCAAAATCCGTTGAAGCGACACCTTATGAACTATGGTTTAGCAAGAAACCAAAGTTGTCGTATCTTAAAGTTTGGGGCTGCGATGCTTATGTGAAGAAACTTCAACCAGATAAGCTCGAACCTAAATCGAATGTGTCTTCATAGGATACCCAAAGAGACTATTGGGTACACCTTCTATCACAGATCGAAGGCAAGATTTTCGTTGCTAAATTGGATCCTTTCTAGAAAAGAGTTTCTCTCGAAAGAAGTGAGTGGGAGGAAAGTAGAACTTGATGAGATAAGCTGTATCTGCTCCCTTATTGGAAAATAGTTCATCACAAGAACCGGTTCTGTGACAACTACACCAATAAGTGAGGAAGCTAATGATATTGATCATGAAACTTGAGATCAAGTTTCTCTTGAACTCGTAGGTCAACTAGAGTAAGATCCGCACGAGTGAGTGCGGTAATCCTATTACGGAAGTCATGTTACTTGACCATGGCGAACCTACAAACTATGAAGAAGCGATGGTGAGCCCAGATTCCACAAAATGGTGGAAGCCATGAAATCTGAGATGGGATCCATGTATGAGAACAAAGTATGGACTTTGGTTGACTTGCCGATGATCGGCAAGCCATTGAGAATAAATGGATCTTTAAGAAGAAGGCGGCTGATGGTAATGTAGCTGTCTATAAAGCTCGACTTGTTGCGAAAGGTTTTCGACAAGTTCAAGGGTTGACTACGATGAGACTTTCTCACCCGTGGCGATGCTTAAATCTGTCCGAATCATGTTAGCAATTGCTGCATTTTATGATTATGAAATTTGGCAAATGGATGTAAAAACTGCATTCTTGAATGGATTTCTAGAAGAAGAGTTGTATATGATGCAACGAGAAGGTTTTGTTGATCCAAAGGTGCTAACAAAGTGTGCAAGCTCAGCGATCAATTTATAGTGCAGTGCAAGCCTCTCGGAGTTGGAATAAGCGCTTTGATAGTGTGATCAAAGCATATGGTTTCTCTGAGACTTTTGGAGAAGCTTTGTATTTACAAGAAAGTGAGTGGGAGCTCTGTAGCATTTACGATATTATATGTGGGCGACATATTATTGATTGGAAATGATATAGAATTTCTGGATAGCATAAAGGATACTTGAATAAAAGTTTTTCAATGAAAGACCTCGGTGAAGCTGCTTACATATTGGGCATCAAGATCTATAGAGATAGATCAAGGCTTAATTGGACTTTCACAAAGCACATACCTTGATAAAGTTTTGAAAAAGTTCAAAATGGATCGAGCAAAGAAAGGTTTTTACTGTATTACAAGGTGTGAAATTGAGTCGGACTCAATGCCCGACCACAGCAGAAGATAGAGAAAATGAAAGATGTTCCTATGCTTCAGCCATAGGCTCTATCATGTATGCAATGTTGTGTACCGGACACGGCGTATGTAGCAATAAGCTTGGCGGGAAGGTACCAAAGTAATCGAGTGGATCCTTTGGACAGCGGTCAAGAACATCTGAAATACGAAAAGGACTAAGGATATGTTTCTCGTATATGGAGGTGACAAAGAGCTGAGTCGTAAATGGTTACGTCGATGCAAGCTTTGACACTGATCCAGACGATTCTAAATCATAAACCGGATCGTGTTTTTATTAAGCGGTGGAGCTATCGGTTGGTGCAGTTCTAAACAAAGCGTCGTGGCGGGATCTACATGTGAAGCGGAGTACATAGCTGCTTGAGCAGCAAATGAAGGAATCGGATGAAAGAGTTCATTTCCGATCTAGGTGTCATACCTAGTGCATCGGGACCAATGAAGATCTTCTGTGACAATCTTGGTGCAATTGCCTTGGCAAAGGAATCCAGATTTCACAAGAGGACCAAGCATATCAAGAGATGCTTCAATTCCATTCGGGACCAAGTCAAGTGGGAGACATAGAGATTTGCAAGATACATACGGATCTGAATGTTGCAGACCCGTTGACTAAGCCTCTTCCACGAGCAAAACATGATCAGCACCAAGACTCCATGGGTGTTAGAATCATTCTTGTGTAATCTAGATTATTGACTCTAGTGCAAGTGGGAGGCTGAAGGAAATATGCCCTAGAGGCAATAATAAAGTTATTATTTATTTCCTTATATCATGATAAATGTTTATTATTCATGCTAGAATTGTATTAACGGAAACATAATACATGTGTGAATACATAGACAAACATATAGTCACTAGTATGCCTCTACTTGACTAGCTCATTAATCAAAGATGGTTATGTTTCCTAACCATAGACATGTGTTGTCATTTGATTAATGGGATCACATCATTAGGAGAATGATGTGATTGACATGACCCATTCCGTTAGCCTAGCACTTGATCGTTTAGTATATTGCTATTGCTTTCTTCATGACTTATACATGTTCTGTAACTATGAGATTATGCAACTCCGTTTACGGAGGAACACTTTGGGTGCTACCAAAGCGTCTGGCGTAACTGGGTGATTATAAAGGAGTACTACAGGTGTCTCCAAAGGTACATGTTGGGTTGGCGTATTTGAGATTAGGTTTTGTCACTCCGATTGTGGGAGAGGTATCTCTAGGCCTTCTCGGTAATACACATCACATAAGCCTTGCAAGCATTGCAACTAATAAGTTAGTTGTGAGATGATGTATTACGGAGCGAGTAAAGAGACTTGCGATGCGAGATTGAACTAGGTATTGGATACCGGCGATCGAATCTCGGGTAAGTAACATACCGATGACAAAGGAACAACGTATGTAGTTATGCGGTTTGACCGATAAAGATCTTCGAAGAATATGTAGGAACCAATATGGGCATCAGGTTCCGCTATTGGTTATTGACGAGAATAGTTCTAGGTCATGTCTACATAGTTCTCGAACCCGTAGGGTCCGCATGCAACGTTACGATGACAGTTTATTATGAGTTTATAAGTTTTGATGTGCGAAGTTTGTTGGAGTCCGGATGTGATCACGGACATGGCGAGGAGTCTCGAAATGGTCGAGACATAAAGATTGATATATTGGAAGCCTATATTTGGATATCGGAATGGTTCGGATGAAATCGGAATTTTTAGGAACAGGGGTTACGGAACCCTCCGGGGATATTGGGCCTTAATGGGCCATGAGGGGAGAAGAGGAGGGCGGCCGGGGGCAGGCAGGCGCCCCTCCCCTAGTCCGAATAGGACAAGGGAGGCGGCGCCCCCTTCCTCTTTCCTCCCCCTTTCCTTCTCCAACAAGGCAAGAGGGAGTCCTACTCCGGTGGGAGTAGGACTCCTCGGCGCACCCTAGGAGGGCGGCCGCACCTCCCCTTCCTCCTTTATATCACGAGGCGGGGGCACCCATGACACACAAGTTGATCTACGTGATCGTTCCTTAGCGTGTGCGGTGCCCCCCTCCACCATATTCCACCTCGGTCATATCGTCGCGGAGCTTAAGCGAAGCCTGCGCCGATGAAGCATCATCATCGTCACCACGCGTCGTCTTGTGGAACTCATCCCGACACTTTGCTGGATCGGGTCCGGGGATCGTCATCGAGCTGAGCGTGTCTGAACTTCGGAGGTGCGTGCGTTCGGTACTTGGATCGGTCGGATCGTGAAGGCGTCGACTACATCAACAGCGTTGTTATAACGCTTCCGCTTACGGTCTCACAGTGCGTGGACATACTCTCTCCTCTCGTTGCTATGCCATCACCATGATCTTGCGTGTGCGTGGAATTTTTAAATTACTCGTTCCCCAACAAGTAGCCCCTGAACCGGGCTTCAATGGCGATAAGTCCGGTAGCATTATATTGCTTGGCATTGCAAAGCGGGTTCCTCCTCGAATGATAGAAGATTGTGAACACCAGGATAGTGTCCGGCTCTGCAAAATAAATTCCACATTCCACCGTAGAGAGAATAATAATATACACAAGTTCAATCTGCTGACTTTTTTTTGGCATGACGTCACACCACTACCAAGCCATTACTTGAATTGTTTCTTACTTTACCACCTCAGCGCATTTAGCGAGGCGGTTTCCTTAACACGTCTTGTCGAGCGGAGATCGTGTTTCCCCTTAATCCGGGATTCTCATCAATGCAGACGTGGGTAACCAACAGCGCCATTGATGGTGGCAGGGGATAAGCGAGTTTTACCCGGGCGGTGGGGGCCGCGTAAGACTTCGCCCTCCCATATAAGGATAAGTTCACCTTCTCACCTCGCCTTCTTCCTCCTTTGCTTATCCATCTCCGCTTTCGAGCTCCAGCGCCCAAGTTCGCATCTCGTCTCAACCTTCTCCGACCATGTCCGGGCGGGAGGTAAATGGTTGGCCTCCACCGTTAAGGAGGAGCAAATCGCCAAAATCTTGGCGCGGATACCTCTCCGGCGACATCGCGCACCGGCTGCCCGACGAGGGCAGCTCATCCCACCCGAGGCCCCATGAGGAGGTCGTCTTTCTTCCTCACTTCCTCCATGGACTGGGCTTTCCACTTCACCCCTTCGTCAGGGGCTCATGTTCTACTCGGCCTGGATTTCCATGATCGGCGCGAACTTCATCCTCAACATCTCGGCGTTTATCGTCATATGCGAGGCCATCCTCTGCATCAGCCCCACTTGGCTTGGGGCTCAAGACCTTCAATGTCAAGCGAAGGTAGTGAAGGGCACTCAAGCGGAGTCTTGGGCGCCATGTTGGGCAAGATGCCCAATGTCCTTTAGTTGAAGGGCCGTGGAATCCGTCAAGGGTGGCAATCGGGGTGGTTCTATATCACCGAGAGCGTGACCCTAAATGGGCGGCCCCGAGTTTAGATCTGGTATCCCACAGCTCACCTCCTGGAAAGAAGGGCTTCTTTGGGGTAGTTGAGGAAGGCGGCGGGACTCAAGCACTGTATCAAGAAAATGGTGAAGAAGCTCGGGCTGGTTAACGTGGTCCAAGTCATGCTCGTCCGCGGATACTCCCATGCCAAGCGGGCATTCAATCCGTGGGAGTTCGATCCGGAACAGCACCGGGCTGAGCGAGCTCTTGACCTGACGTCTGAAAGCGCTGGAAGGTGCTTATTCAAAGGCGCGAAGCCCCGCATCCGCGATGAAGATCATGAGTTCCTTTCATGGCCTTGAGCCGACGAGGTAAGTGATTCTACCCCTTCACGGGACACTTGTTTTCATAGTTTGACTCTATCGGGTTTTAATTTCCCTTTTCCTTTTACAGGAATTGGATGAGGAAGGCGGAGCAGATTACTGTCCGGCTCCTATGCGAGAAAAACCAGTGAGCCTTTCGTCTAAGCGAGGCTGCTGGTTCCGGCACCATGCGTGGTGCTTGGAGAAAAAACGAAGGAGGCCAAGGGTGCTCGAAAGAGCTCCCGTTTTAAGTGCCAGCGACTGGCGGACTCCTCCCGAAAATGAGGAGGAGGAAGGACTCTCTCCGAGGAGGGAGAGAGAGAAGAGGAAAGCTTCCCCAGGGGGAGGCGAAGGTCAGAGGAAGGACTATTCCCGGACAGCTCCGCCAACATCAACGTTGGCGAGGAAGAATAGCCTTCAAGGGCCAGGCCTCGGCGAGATCGTAAGTATCCGGTTCTGAATGATTTATAATTTCTTTTCTCGTCACATAGTGTCATTACGATCTTGCATCTTTGCTGTAGTCCGCCAATGATGATCTCCCGCTTCATCGGCGGGTCGTTGGCTCCGTCGGATGTAGACTCCATCCCGACCGCCTCCACCCCAGCGACACCGAGGGCGCCGAGGTGGGATCCCAGAAAGGACCCATCAGGAGGCTCGGGGGCGCAAAGGCGTCCTCGGACTTTCGCGGACTCCACGCCGGAACCCGCGGTGGTTACAGAGTCGGCAGCGGCCTTTGAGCGAAGGGCAAGACCGTGGCCCGGCGGCTTCCGTCAACCGGGCGCCGAGCAATTTGTTGGGCGCTGCGGGCGCTTCCATCGAGGAACACCGCACTATTATGAGTGCGGTGATCGAAGTGCAGCTCACCAAGAGTGGGTGACCGAAACCTCTGATAGCCTTCTATCGGGCTTTGAGGTAAGAAGTTAAAAATATGCAATGTAATACGGATAGGCAGTAGCCCGATGCTCGGTTCGGTGTTGGAAAGAAAAGCGGATGAGGATCTGAAAAAAGAAGATATCTGAGGGTTGCTAAAAATTATGTCAATATGGGTTTGCGGAGCTGCTGTGACCTCTGCGCTTGGCTGCGGAGGTCGGTGCTTTGAAGCGAGGGCTCGGCGGTCGAGCAAGAGCTCGGCAGCGCCGAGAAGCAGCTCGGGACAAAGAAGGTGAGTAACACCACTTTGAACTTGTACCTTCTGAGAAAAGGATTTAGGTTGCAACAAAAATAACAAGGATAACATGGGTGCTGCGGGGGCCACGAGCGAGTGGAGACCACGAAGGAGGCCGTGTCATGACTGAGCATAATCTGCACGGAGCAGACGGGCGAGAAAAGCAAGAAGCGGCGGGTGGCGGTGGTTCAGCAAGAGCTCCAGGCTCTCATGGAGAAGCATGAGTTTGGGCGTGACTCAAAGACTCGAGAGTCGAGCTTGCCTCGGCTCTCGAAAGTGTAAAACTGCCAAGGCCGATGCCCATAAGTCCCTTGAGGAGATTGAGTTGATGAAGAAGATAGCGGCGGGTTAGGCATTTTTCATACAAAGCAAGCATGTGAATGTAAATTCGTGTTACTTACGAATTCGGAGCTCTCGAGGCGTTTGCAGATCTGCCTCATGGCGTGTACGATGCGCCGCATTCTACCGAGCAGGAGGGGCTCAGCGGAGAAGGTCTTACGGTCTCGATATCTTGAGGCCGGCCATCAGTGCCCCTAGCGACCAGTGAAGCAGCTGGTCGAGATTCCTAAGTGGCGAGCAGGCCATGAAGGGCCTCATAGTCGGCTATGGCACGGAGGCCATGCACAGGAGCTATTCCGGCCTCGTCTGCGACTGGTGGATCGTGCCCACAGGTGGAGGTTATCAAGCGCTCCGCTTTGTATTGAAGGTGCTCGTCGGGCCCTTGCCAGCGCAAAGGTGCATTAGGGCAAGCTGGATGCGGAGAAGCTAATCAGCAGCCGCGCCACCGGCGCAAGGAACATCGTCGCCGAAATCTACTATAAGGCTGTCGTGAAGGGTGCCCGCAAGATTGCGGATGAGTGCCCGAGGATGTAATTTTTGAGTAAATTCGCAATGTGTTATCACATGCGCTGAAAACTTTGTTCATATCGCTAAGCAACGCTTGTTAATTTAAAATATTACCTTACATGCGGCCGTTTATTAAATCGAGAGATGGCAAGTCGTCGGCTTCAGCCCCCATGCCACAGTCTTTGGGGTGTTGGGATAAACTTGGCGCTCTAGTTCCCATTTTGGGTCCATCGAGGCGCTCAACACAGCGAACAAAAACGGACTTATAGTGCTTGAACACTCTCCTTAGCCATAGAATTCTATAATTTTAAATTTGGTGAAGCCCCTAGTATTCGAAGGACCGAATTGGGCGCTATCACGCCTTCATCGGACATTGTCCGGAACTTAACTCGAGCGGCGTAGGTCTTTAAGGACCGAAAGGACCTCTCGAACAGCGACCATCTCTCGCCTTATCACGATCAGTTTAGCTTTCTCCTTTGAGCGTTAACCCGACTCAACGAGCGCAATCGCGATGGTTCTCCCGTGCTACCTTAGCGATAGAGCGGGCGTAAGGTGCCAAACATGGGGCCGGGCAAACCCAACTATTGACCCAACACATGATTGAGCCGATTCATATAATGCTATAAGTTGGGTGCCGCACTTGTGAAAGTGTCGCGGACTTTATCACACCATAATCACGGAGAACATAAGCCCTGGTGTATTTGGCGTACCAAAATGTCTGGATGCAACATGTAAATAAATGAACATATATATATATATAGTAATGCAATTATAGGCAAAAAGGTGCTGCATTTTATTAGAGAAAATATGTTATGAGTGCGGAATGATACAAATAGTGCGGAAAGCAAGGGATGGGATGAATTAAAGGCGTCTCCCTCGGGGTAGGTCACGGAATGTTGTATTTAACAAATTTAATGCTCGTGATGGAGACCACACGAGTGTTAATCATGTCGGCCTTTGTCCTTCCCTGGCTGTTGCATCATGAGTTTGGCAGGTTAGCCGGGACGAGTTCTGTATAAAAGATAGAAATAAAAGAAAAAAAGCGGCACACTTGGAGCCCCTGGTGTGGTCGAACCGCTTTCTGGGTCTGTTGTGGTTGTGCCTTTCCCCTATGCCCATGGTATCTCCAAGGCGTAATTATGTATCGGAGAGTTTGTCTTACAATTTTGCGAGGGCTGGGGTTGAGGCCGCATTACTCTGGCGTGCTCGGGCGTGCCGGTGGTCTTGGTTGATGTTGCTCCGGGCGCGTTTGGTGGTGTCCGGTCGTTTATGGCGGACTCGAAATACTGTAAAGGCTGCTCTGTACTTCTGCGAGAGCGCTGTATGTTCCTCCGTTCGGAGGGGCGTTCCGTGTTTCCATTGACCGTGATGACTCCACGAGGGCTGGCATCTTGAGCTTAAGGTATGCATAATCACGGCACGCGTTGAATTTTACAAGCAGCGATTCGTCCGGCGAGTGTGATAGCCGCTGCGGGCAGGACTATGTCGAAGATTAACTCCTCGCCGGAAATTATCCGGGATCCGAAGACCACTTCGATGTATGGCGAGCACTGTACAATTGGCCTCGACACAGGTATGACACCTTTGAAGGTTGTCTTTGTAGGTTTAATCCTTGAAGGGTCTATGCCCATCTTACGCCTTGTATCACGATAAAGCGAGTTCAGGCTCTGCCGCCGTCCATCGGGACTCGTGAGTGAAATCCATCGGCGATTGGGTCTAAAACCAATGCGGCGAATCCGCCATAGCGGATCTGGTCGGATGGTCTCTTGATCGAAAGTGATGGGCGAAGGACCATGGGTTGAATTTTAGGCGGCTGGCTCCATCATTATCGTCCTTAGTGCACGCTTCCGCTCCCTCTTGGGAATGTCGTTCGTATATCATGTTTACCGTCCGAACTTGAGGGAATCCCTTTGTCCTCTGTTGTTCGGCTTGCGGGTCTCTTCCTCGTCATCGCTGTAGCCCCTTGTCCTTTTTTTCAGCAATTAATTTGCTGCTGCTTGAATACCCAACAATCTCTGTTGGTGTGGTTAGCTCAGCTTTTAGGGAGTTCCATGTATTTGACAAGAGCGGTCGAGTATTCGGTCCAAATTGGGCCGGGCTGGAGTGGTTCTTTTGAATGGCTTCTTCCGTTGACGGGCTTGGAGCCTCGAATCCGGCGTTGACTGCCGTATCCTCATTCTTTCGCCGTTAATGCGGCGTTTATTTTTGTTTAGCGCAACCTGCCATTGCGGTCCTTGGTATCAGGACTGCCCGCGTTTTCTTGAGGTTATTACTGCGAGCTAGCCAGCTATCCTCTCCCATATGAAGCGGGTCATGAGTGATGTGAGGGCTGCCATGGTTCGGCTTCTCATGTCCTAGGTGCGGGCCAGCCACTCGTCACGGATGTTATGTTTGAAGGCAGCGAGTGCCTCTGCATCCGGACGGTCGGCGATTTGATTTTCTTTGTTAAGAACCGTGTCTAGAATTGCACTGCGATTAAATGCAGCTGCTGGATTATGTGGCTTAGGTCATCTGCGTTCGGTGGTGCACTTACTCGTGCCGTGGAAGTTGTCGAGAATCGGCTCCCAGGTCTTCCAGCATCAATTGACTCTGCGGGTAGGCTGTTAAGCCAATGCCGGGCTGGTCCTTTGAGTTTGGCGGGAGATATTTGATGGCGTGAAGATGCGTCGCGCGGGCCATATGTATATGGAAGATAATCCTCAATCAAACCCGCGGGTCTGTTGTGCCATCGTAGGATTCGATATTCTTGCGGTTTAAACCCTTGGGATTTGATGATCCATTACTTCGTCGGTGAAGCAAAGTGGGTGTCTTGGCGCCTCTGTATTGAGCAATATCGCGGCGTAGCTCGAAGGCGTTATGCTGCTGTGTTGACCCGGCGGAGTAGTTGTATCCGGTGCGGACGGTGTTAGTCGTGGAGTCTTGAGGCGCTCGCGTGATCCATAGATAGATCTGGATTGTCTTGCCTTGTCCTCAATATATCTACGCAAGTCCAGCGCGTTCCCCGTAGCTCCGTGCTTTTGAAGCGATGCGAAGTGCGGTTTTGGTGAAGGGCTTGCCGCCTCTGTCGTGACCACGAGGTGGTGGTCTGCCGTATTATGCGCTGGTGATGCAGGTTTATGCGCTTCCTCCTCTAATCGGGGAGCAACTTGCATTTTTGTGTAACTTTTGGAGGCGTTCGAGTTCATACTCTTGACGCGAGGACCTCGGTCCATCTAGTCGGCGATGGGTCTTGATCAACTTGAAGCTGTTGCTGCTTTTCTTTAGGCTGTTTGCCGTGGCCATTAACCTGCGTCTGAAAGCGCTCTTGTTCGGCCGGGATCCTCGGGCCAGCGAATTAAGTCGTCGTCGAGGCTTGCCTCGTCTCGGAGGAGGTAAGTAATTGTCATCCTCGACCTCTTAAATGCCGCCCTCGTGAGGGCTTGCTTATCCTCCTCCTCTGTTGGATCGTCTTTGGAGGAGTTGTCTTCGGCACTTTCTAGGGTGTTATTATCTCTGTGCGGAATCTCCATTCTTGCGGTGGCGGGATTTAGAAGCAGCGCTTGTTGGCGTCGGTAACAGGCTGTTCTTTAAGGAATCGGCCTCCGCTGCTTCTTCGTCGTCCCCATCTTTTGGGTGTCCACCATGTATATGTCGTATGGCGAGGTGGTCTTCCGGTGTCCTGTAAGCTTTGGTTCTTGGTAATCTCGGCATCGTCGTCCATACCGTCGATGTCTTGGTCGTGGTCGAGTATGTCGGTTAAATCATCTCGGTGGCTCTGAAGTGGGTGGTGGGTGGGCTCTGAATTTCTTACGTCGTCCGCGTCCCAACCGTCTGGCGTAGTTGGCCGGGGCTCTCGAATAGCGAAGATGCTTGATGAATTTATGATATCGCTGAAGAAGCGAGTCTTTGAAAAGATGTCGCAGCGGTGAATTCCATGATCGGCCCAATCGGATTCGGTGGCGGCGCGGGAGGTTGAGTCGGCGAGAGTCCGGCACCTCGGAGTCATGAGCTTTATGCGGGACAAGGTAAGTGTTCGGCTCCATCGCCGTAGAAGTTGCAGCTCGGCGGTGTCAGCCATCCGTCCTCGATCCGGCGATCGGCTCCGGACTATGGGTCGGGCGGATTAGATGTCTTGACCTCAAAGCGCTGCCCGGCGCGAGTTAGGTCATGCCCATCGTGACAACCGCAGCACGCTCGGCTGTAGCTCAGATCCATCGAAGATCAAGTCCCCGCGGATATCGGCCGTGAAGTTTAGGCTTCAAACTGACACAGCGGCCGAGCGTAACTATCGATCTGCTCGGATGGCCAGCGAGTTGGCCCGCGATCGAAAGCCGCCGAATCTGAAGATCTGTCGGGGAAAAGTCTCACCCAGGACTGCGTCGTTGTTGATTGAAGAGGCCATCAATCCTATCGGTGGCGACACGAGGAACTCTCAATGAAAGCACCAATGTCGGTGTCAAAACCGGCGGATCTCGGGTAGGGGTCCCGAACTATGCGTCTAAGCGGATGGTAACGAGGAGACAAGGGACACGATGTTTTACCGAGGTTGGGCCCTCTTGATGGAGGTAAAACCCTCGTCCTTCTCGATTGATATTGATATTGTGGATGTTTACAGAGTGGATCTACCACGAGATCAAGGAGGCTAAACCTAGAAGCTAGCCTATGGTATGATTGTAAGGGTTGTTGATGATGTTGTAGTCCTACGGACTAGAGCCATCGGTTTATATAGACACGGAGGGCTAGGGTTACATAGAGTCGGTTACAATGGTAGGAGATCTACATATCCGTATCGCCAAGCTTGCCTTCCACACCAAGGAAAGTCCCATCCGGACCGGGCGAAGTCTTCAATCTTGTATCTTCATAGTCTTGGAGTCCGGTCGATGATGATAGTCCGGCCAATGATAGTTGGCTGATGATGGTAGTCCGGCTATCCGGACACCCCTAATCAGGACTCCCTCACCCGTTGTATCACGAGCGTTAGAATCTATCACCCGATCATCACGTGGTGCTTGAAACAACGAACCTTCCATAGCGATTGATTGATTAGGGAACACATCTCTTGAAATTTTAGTGAGGGGTCATCTTATTTATGCTACCGTCGTTCTAAGCTAATAAGATGTAAACATGACAAACATCACATGCAAAATCATAAAGTGACATGATATGGCCAATATCATCTTAGCCTTTGATCTCCATCTTGATGGCATGATCACCTTCGTCACCGGCATGACACCATGATCTCCATCATCGTGTCTTCATGAAGTTGTCTCGCCAACTATTACTTCTACTACTATGGCTAATGGTTAGCAATAAGTAAAGTAATTACATGGCGTTTTCATTGACCGCATAAGTCATACAATAAATTAAGACAACTCATATGGCTCTTGGCGGTTGTCATACTCATCGACATGCAAGTCATGATTCCTATTACAAAAACATGATCAATCTCATACATCACATATATATAATTCATCACATCCTTTTGGCCATATCACATCACATAGCATACCCGTGCAAAAACAAGTTAGGCGTCCTCTAATTGTTTTTGCATGTTTCTGATGGTTGCTATGGGTTTCTATCAAACGTTTCTTACCTACATAAAAGCCACAACGGTGATATGGCAATTGCTATTTACCCTTCATAAGGACCCTCTTCGCCGAATCCGATCCAACTAAAGTGGGAGAGCAGACACCCGCTAGCCACCTTATGCATCAAGTGCATGTCGATCGGTGGAACTTGTCTCATGTAAATGCGTGTAAGGTCGGTCCGGGCCTTCATCCCACAATGCCGCGAATCAAGATAAGACTAGTAACGACAAGCAAATTGAACAAATCGCCATACAACTACTTTGTGTTCTACTCGTGCATAGAATCTACGCATAGACACGGCTCATGATGCCCTTTGTTGAGGATTATAGCAGAAATTAAAATTTTCTACACATCACCAAGATCAATCTATGGAGTCATCTAGCAACAAGTGAGAGAGAGTGCATCTACATACCCTTGTAGATCGCGGCGGAAGCGTTCAAGAAGCGGGGTTGATGGAGTCGTGCTCGTCGTGATCCAAATCACCCGATGACCAAAGCGAACAGGCGGCACCTCGCGTTCAACACCCGTGCGGTTGGGAATCGTCTCCTCCTTCTTGATCTAGAAAGGGAAGGAGAGGTTGATGGAGATCCAGCGACCACGATGGCGTGGTGGTGGAAGCGTGAGGATCTCGGCGAGCCATGCGCTCAGCGAGAGGAGAGGTGTTCTGAGGGGGAGAGGGGCGCCGGGGGCTTGGGTGCGCAGCTCTCCTCCCCCTTATATATAGGGGTCTGAGGCGCGCGCCCTGAATCAATCTCAAGGGGCGGCCAAGGGGACTTGCCCCCAAGTCAGGTGGGCGCCCCCCCCTGAGTTTCAACCTAGGCGCGAGGGAGGCCATGGGCGGCACACCAGCCACCGAGGCTGGTTCCCATCCACTTCAGCCAATGGGGCCCTCAGGATAGGTGGCCCCACCGGTGGACCCGGGACCCCAGGTGGTCGGTACAATCTCAGTGACCACGAAACTTTCCAGTGGCGGCGGACTTCCTATATACAAATCTTTACCTCTGGACCATTCCGGAACTCCTCGTGACGTCAGGGACTCGAACAACTTTGGGTTACCGCATACTAATATGTCTACAACCCTAAGCGTCACCGAACCTTAAGTGTGTAGACCCTACGGGTTCGGGAACCATGCGAGACATGACCGAGACATCTCTCGGCCAATAACCAGCAGCGGGATCGGATACCCATGTTGGCTCCCACATGTTCTCGATGATCTCACGGATGAACCACAATGTCGAGATTGATCAATCCGTATCGATTCCTTTGTCAATCGATGCGTAACTTGCCCAAGATTCGATCGTCGGTATCCCAATACCTCGTTCAATCTCGTTACCGGCAAGTCACTTTACTCATTCGTGATGCATGATCCGTGACTAAATACTTAGTCACATTGAGCTCATATGATGATGCATTACGAGTGGGCCAGAGATACCTCTCCGTCTGCGGAGTGACAAATCGATCTCAATTCATGCCAACCCAGCAGACACTTTCGGAGATACCGTAGTGCACCTTTATAGCCACCCGATTCGTTGTGACGTTTGGCACACCAAAGCATTCCTACGGTATCCGGAGTTGCACAATCTCATGGTCTAAGGAAATGATACTTGACATTAGAAAAGCTTTTAGCAAGCGAACTACGATCTTGTGCTATGCTTAGGATTGGGTCTTGTGCATCATCATACTCCTAATGATGTGATCACATTATCAATGACATCCAATGTCCATGGTTGAAACCATAACCATCTATTGATCAACGAGCTAGTCAACTAGAGGCTCACTAGGGACATGTTGTGGTCTATGTATTCACACATGTATTACGGTTTCGATTAATACAATTATAGCATGAACAATAGATAATTATCATGAACAAGGAAATATAATAATAACCATTTTATTACTGCCTATAGGGCCTATTTCCAACACTTTCACCCGAGGAGTTCAATGTTGGAAAAACTTGGTGATTTTCATAGACATATGGTTGAAATACTGAAATATAATGAACCCTCAAACACCTCAATGGCGTTATCAATGCATGAATACCTTGATTATTCTTTGCAACAAGCGATTGGATATTTTGGATCTAAAGATGGTTTCTTTTCAGCAGAATTTAAGAGCGTAAAGAACCTCCCGGGTTTGAAAACCCTTACAAAAGTTGCCAAAACTTCGGATGACAAAACTTAGATCCTTGCTTTATGCCTAGCTAAGGGCGTAAAACTATAGCGCTTGTTGGGAGGCAACCTAATGAATAAAATTTATTTTTGCTTTTTGCTTTCTGTTCTTGAGTGTTTGCACAATTATGTTACTGTTATGATTGTGTTTTTTGTGTTTTAATTAGTGTTTGTGCCATGTAAAGCCTTTAGAATCCTCTTGGGTGATAGTTGTTTGATCTTGCTGAAAAGCGAAACTTTTGCACTCACGAAAACAATTCTTATTTTAACCGGGCGTGATAAAATACCAATTTTTTGCAGTAGATTAATATACAAATTACCCAGGTCTTCCTAATTTTTAAGAATTGTTGGAGTTCCATAATTACTCGAACAAATCAAATTGCTTCATACTGTTACTGTTTGTGATTCTGTTTTCCTTCGTTGTGTGCTTATTTTGATGGCTCTATGGTTTTCTTTGATGAGTTTTGCCATAGAAAAGTTGGAATACAGTAGATATAATGCAAGAACAAAATATGAATTGGTTTGATACAGTACTTATAGTAGTGATTTATTTTGTTACACTACTGAATCTCACGAAGGTTTTGTTGAGTTTTGTGTGATTGAAGTTTTCAAGTTTTGGGTTATCTTCCGATGGATGAAGGAATAAGGAGTAAGAAGAGCCTAAGCTTGGGGATGCCCGGTATCCCAAGCTATTATCCAAAATGAGCAAAACTAAGCTTAGGGATTCCCAGTGGCATCCCCTCTTACTTCTAACGACCATCGGTATTTTACTCGAAGCTATATTTTTATTAAATGCATAGTATGTGTTTTTGCTTGGGCGTCTTGTATGATATGAGTCTTTGATTTTTTTATTTTGTGTTTTAAGTCTTGATTCCTTGTTGGACACACCTATTTGAGAGAGCCAAAATTATGTCATGATTTGTTAGAATTGCTCTCTATGCTTCACTAAATTTTTATGAGCTATGGGCTTGCTCTAGTGCTTCACGAATAACTTTTGAGCACGGTGTGCTTTAGTATTTTGAAGAAATGCTCTCTTGCTTAGATTTATTTGAGAGTTAGTAAAAATTTAGAAATTCTCTCTTGCTTCACTGAAATTATTTTGAGAGAAAGAAAGAAAAATTATGCTCATGATCTTCACTTATATTTGTTTGAGCTTGTCAAAAGCAACACATGAAAATTAGTTCCAAAGTGATAGATATCCAAGAAGGGTATAATAAAACTTTCATGAAGATCATTGGACAAAATAAACTTGATTCTTAGTAATAGTTTTGAGATATGATGATATGATATGTGAGTTATGTTGATGAGTAATTATGCTTTAGTAAGAATATTGGTGTTAGGTTTGTGATTTCCTATGCAAGCACGAAGTCAATAATTATGCAATGAAATTATATCCTACTTGTAGTGCGTTATCCGGTATTAATTATGCTTAATGCTAAGCTTGAGATTATTCGTTTCTTGATTGGTGGCTTCTCAATCTTTTGCTAGCCTTCATTTTGCACTAAGTATGATCTCTACTTGTGCATCCAAAAACCTTTAAACCGGTTTTGCCACATGAGTCCACTATATCTACCTATATGAGGTATTCTTTTCCGTTCTAAGCAAATTTGTATGTGCCATCTCTAATTTTCAAAATAAACTTCTCTTTTGTGTGTTCGTTCATTTCATGAAGCGGTGAAGTGTAGCTAATATTTTCCATGCGGATGTGTTATTCTCACGATGAGTGTTTATTCACTTGTCATTGCTGCGAGAGTAAGGCAAAGGTATTAGGGATGCCCAGTCCCAAAGCGATAAATGAATTTACTTTATGTTATCAAATAATAAATTCCTTGGGAAGTGTTGGTATGGAGGGCAACCGTGGAGTGCTGACTAGCCATGGAAAGTGAAAGTATGGTTGAAAAGGAATAAACTTTATTTTCTGTTTGGGAACCGCCTATGATATATCTAGCATGGAAAGTGTTGGGAACTCTAAGTCATTTTAGTTGGAGGATACACCTCCCAAAATATTTTATCTCTAAGTTTTTTAAGCTTTGAGCTCTGGCACCTCTACAAATCCCTACTTCCTTCCATGAAGGGCCTTTCTTTACTTTATGCAATTTTGTTTTGAATAAAAGCACCAACTAGGAGGCAATATGATCGTACTTGAGTATTGGGTGTAGTTAATATCGAGTGTGTTTCATGAATGGATCAATGGTTGAGCATGATGGGCTAGGGATAACTTATTTTAGCATTGATATTTTGAAAGACATGGTTGCTTGTTGATATGCTTGAGTATTTAAATTATCGTGTCAAAACTAGACTATTGCTTTGAACAATATAAAATTCCAAATGTCCATGCTATAAAGAAAATAATATGAGATGACATGTTAGGCAACATTCCACATCAAAATTCTGCTTTTATCCTTACCTACTCGGGGCGAGTAGGAGTTAAGCTGGGGATCTTGATCGTCTCCAGCGTATCTATAATTTTATTGTTCCATGTTGTTATATTATCAATCATTCAATCTTGGATGTTTTATAATCATTTTATAGTCATTTATATCATTTTTGGTACTAACCTATTGACATAGTGCCAAGTGCGGTTGCTGTTTTCTCCATGTTTTTACATCGCGAAATCAATACCAAACTGAGTCCAAATGCTTGAAACTTCACGGAGATTTATTATGGACGAAGACACTGATGGGCCCTGGTTGTGCCTCGAGGGTGCTCAGGAGAGCACAACCCACGAGGCATGCCGGAGGCCAGGCGCGCCACAGTGGGTTGTGCCACCTCGGATGCTGCCGGACCGCCTCTTTGCACTATAAATACCCCAATATTCCCAAAACTCTAGGGACTCGGCGAAATATTGATCCAGCCGCCGCCGAGTCCAGAACCACGGATCAATCTAGACACCATCTCGGATGGGGTTCACCACCTCCTTTGGTGCCTCTCCGATGATGCGTGAGTAGTTCTTTGTAGACCTTGAATCCGTAGTTAGTAGCTAGATGGCTTCCTCTCTCTCTTTTGATTGTCAATACAATGGTCTCTTGGAGATCCATATGATGTAACTCTTTTTGTGATGTGTTTGTTGGGATCAATGAACTTTGAGTTTATGATCAGATCTCTCTTTTAATCCATGAAAGTTATTTGAGTCTTCTTTGATCTTTTATATGCATGATTGCTTATAGCCTCGTATTTCTTCTCCGATATTTGGGTTTTGTTTGGCCAACTTGATCTATTTATCTTGCAATGGGAAGAGGTGCTTTGTAGTGGATTCGATCTTACGATTGCTTGATCGATGACGGAAGGGGAACCGACACGTATGTATCGTTGCTACTAAGGATTAAGCGATGGGTCTATCTCTACATAGATAGATCTTGTCTACATCATGTCATTGTTCTTATTGCATTACTCCATTTTTCATGAACTTAATACACTAGATGCATGCTGGATAGCGGTCGATGTGTGGAGTAATAGTAGTAGAATGCACGGCGAGTCGGTCTACTAATCTTGGACGTGATGCCTATATAATGATCATTGCCTGGATATCGTCATGATTATTTCAAGTTCTATCGATTGCCCAACAGTAATTTTGTTTACCGCCGTTTTCTATTTTCTCGAGAGAAGCCACTAGTGAAACCTGGCCCCGGTCTCTTTCTCATATATTTGCCTTTGCGATCTACTTTTCCTTTGCATTTATTTTCAGATCTATTAAACCAAAAATACAAAAATACTTTGCTGCACTTTATTTTATTTGTGATCTTTTATTCAATCTATTACAATTTTCTCCGTCCACGCACCAATTTCTTGCGCCGTTACCGAAAAGGATTGACAACCCTTTAACATGTCGGGTTGCGGCGGTTGTTATCTGTGTCTTGAGGGTTGTTTACGTTCGTTGCTTGGTTCTCCCTCTGGTTCGATAACCTTGGTTTCATCACGAGAGGAAATACCTACCGTCGTTGTGCTGCATCATCCCTTCCTCTTTGGGGAAATACCGACGTAGTCCTAGCAGACATCAGCCTCCCACAGATTGATAAAGCTTAGGTCATCCACTTGAGGGAAAATTGCTATTGTCCTACAGAACTCTGCGCTTGGAGGCCCAACACGAGTCTACCGAATAAAGTTGCATAGTAGGCATTAGTGTGCTCCTCCTTTAGCCTGTTAGGCCCAACAACTCCTCGTGGCCTTAGGAACCCCTTCGGTGATCCGATAATTATCCAATGTATGCGGAACTCTTCGGAGACCGGATACTATCATACTATATATAAATCTTTACCTCGGACCATTAGGAGATCCTCGTCATGTCATGATCTCATCAGGGACTCGAAAAACATTCGGTCACCAACATACATAACTCATATAGTACTATATCATCAGCGAATGTTAAGTGTGTGGACCCTACGGGTTCGAGAATGATGTGAACATGACCGAGGCCTTCTCCGATCAATAACCAAAAGCGGGACCTAGATGCCCGTATTGGTTCCTACATATTCTGCGAATATCTTTATCGGTCGAACCTTTATGACAACATCGTAGTTCCTTTGTCCGTCGGTATGTTAGTTTCCGAGATTTGATCGTTGGTACCTCGTCAAAACCGGCGGATCTCGGGTAGGGGTCCCGAGCTATGCGTCTAGGCGGATGGTAACGAGGAGACAAGGGACCGATGTTTTACCCGGTTGGGCCCTCTTGATGGAGGTAAAACCCTCGTCCTTCTCGATTGATATTGATATTGTGGATGTTTACAAGAGTGGATCTACCACGAGATCAAGGAGGCTAAACCCTAGAAGCTAGCCTATGGTATGATTGTAAGGGTTGTTGATGATGTTGTAGTCCTACGGACTAGAGCCATCCGGTTTATATAGACAGGAGAGGCTAGGGTTACATAGAGTCGGTTACAATGGTAGGAGATCTACATATCCGTATCGCCAAGCTTGCCTTCCACCAAGGAAAGTCCCATCCGGACAGGGAAGTCTTCAATCTTGTATCTTCATAGTCTTGGAGTCCGGTCGATGATGATAGTCCGGCCAATGATAGTTCGGTGATGATGGTAGTCCGGCTATCCGGACACCCCTAATCAGGACTCCCTCACCCGTTGTATCGAGCGTTAGAATCTATCACCCGATCATCACGTGGTGCTTGAAACAACGAACCTCATAGCGATTGCAGTTAGGGAACACATCTCTTGAAATTTTAGTGAGGGTCATCTTATTTATGCTACCGTCGTTCTAAGCTAATAAGATGTAAACATGACAAACATCACATGCAAAATCATAAAGTGACATGATATGGCCAATATCATCTTGCGCCTTTGATCTCCATCTTGATGCGCATGATCACCTTACGTCACCGGCATGACACCATGATCTCCATCATCGTGTCTTCATGAAGTTGTCTCGCCAACTATTACTTCTACTACTATGGCTAATGGTTAGCAATAAAGTAAAGTAATTACATGGCGTTTTTCATTGACACATAAGTCATACAATAAATTAAGACAACTCATATGGCTCTTGGCGGTTGTCATACTCATCGACATGCAAGTCATGATTCCTATTACAAAAACATGATCAATCTCATACATCACATATATATAATTCATCACATCCTTTTGGCCATATCACATCACATAGCATACCGTGCAAAAACAAGTTAGGCGTCCTCTAATTGTTTTTGCATGTTTCTGATAGTTGCTATGGGTTTCTATCAAACGTTTCTTACCTACATAAAAGCCACAACGGTGATATGGCAATTGCTATTTACCCTTCATAAGGACCCTCTTCGCCGAATCCGATCCAACTAAAGTGGGAGAGCAGACACCCAGCTAGCCACCTTATGCATCAAGTGCATGTCGATCGGTGGAACTGTCTCATGTAAAATGCGTGTAAGGTCGGTCGGGCGCTTCATCCCACAATGCCGCGAATCAAGATAAGACTAGTAACGACAAGCAAATTGAACAAATCATAGCCCACAACTACTTTGTGTTCTACTCGTGCATAGAATCTACGCATAGACACGGCTCATGATGCCCTTTGTTGGGGATTATGGCAGAAATTAAAATTTTCTACACATCACCAAGATCAATCTATGGAGTCATCTAGCAACAAGTGAGAGAGGTGCATCTACATACCCTTGTAGATCGCGGCGGAAGCGTTCAAGAAACGGGGTTGATGGAGTCGTACTGCGTGATCCAAATCACCCGATGACCAGCGCCGAGCAGGCGGCACCTCCGCGTTCAACACCGTGCGGTTGGGAATCGTCTCCTCCTTCTTGATCTAGAAAGGGGAAGGAGAGGTTGATGGAGATCCAGCACGATGGCGTGGTGGTGGAAGCGTGAGGATCTCGGCGAGCTTGCCATAGCTCAGCGAGAGGAGAGGTGTTCGGGGAGAGGAGGCGCCCGAGGGGCTTGGTGCAGCTCTCCTCCCCCTTTATATAGGGGTCTGAGGCGCCGCCCCTGAATCAATCTCAAGGGGCGGCCAGGGGACTTGCCCCCAAGTCGGTGGGCGCCCCCCGAGGTTTCAACCCTAGGCGCGAGAGGCCATGGGCGGCACACCAGCCCACCGAGGGCTGGTTCCCATCCACTTCAGCCAATGGGGCCCTCAGGATAGGTGGCCCCACCGGTGGACCGGGACCCTTCAGGTGGTCGGTACAATACCAGTGACCACGAAACTTTCCAGTGGCGGCGGACTTCCTATATACAAATCTTTACCTCTGGACCATTCCGGAACTCCTCGTGGCGTCAGGACTCGAACAACTTTGGGTTACCGCATACTAATATGTCTACAACCCTAAGCGTCACAGAACCTTAAGTGTGTAGACCCTACGGGTTCGGGAACCATGCGAGACATGACCGAGACATCTCTCGGCCAATAACCAACAGCGGGATCTGGATACCCATGTTGGCTCCCACATGTTCTCGATGATCTCACGGATGAACCACAATGTCGAGATTGATCAATCCGTGTCGATTCCCTTTGTCAATCGATGCGTAACTTGCCCAAGATTCGATCGTCGGTATCCCAATACCTCGTTCAATCTCGTTACCGGCAAGTCACTTTACTCATTACGTGATGCATGATCCGTGACTAAATACTTAGTCACATTGAGCTCATTATGATGATGCATTACGAGTGGGCCCGAGATACCTCTCCGTCACGGAGTGACAAATCGATCTCAATTCATGCCAACCCAGAGACACTTTCGGAGATACCGTAGTGCACCTTTATAGCCACCCGATTCGTTGTGGCGTTTGGCACACCAAAGCATTCCTACGGTATCCGGAGTTGCACAATCTCATGGTCTAAGAAATGATACTTGACATTAGAAAAGCTTTTAGCAAGCGAACTACGATCTTGTGCTATGCTTAGGATTGGGTCTTGTGCATCACATCATACTCCTAATGATGTGATCCTGTTATCAATGACATCCAATGTCCATGGTTGGAAACCATAACCATCTATTGATCAACGAGCTAGTCAACTAGAGGCTCACTAGGGACATGTTGTGGTCTATGTATTCACACATGTATTACGGTTTCGATTAATACAATTATAGCATGAACAATAGATAATTATCATGAACAAGGAAATATAATAATAACCATTTTATTACTGCCTATAGGGCCTATTTCCAACACTTTCACCCCGAGGAGTTCAATGTTGGAAAAACTTGGTGATTTTCATAGACATATGGTTGAAATACGAAATATAATGAACCCTCAAACACCTCAATGGCGGTATCAATCGCATGAATACCTTGATTATTCTTTGCAACAAGCGATTGGATATTTTGGATCTAAAGATGGTTTCTTTTCAGCAGAATTTAAGAGCGTAAAGAACCTCCGGGTTTGAAAACCCTTACAAAAGTTGCCAAAACTTGGATGACAAAACTTAGATCCTTGCTTTATGCCTAGCTAAGGCGTAAAACTATAGCGCTTGTTGGGAGGCAACCTAATGAATAAAATTTATTTTTGCTTTTTGCTTTCGTTCTTGAGTGTTTGCACAATTATGTTACTGTTATGATTGTGTTTTTGTGTTTTAATTAGTGTTTGTGCCATGTAAAGCCTTTAGAATCCTCTTGGGTGATAGTTGTTTGATCTTGCTGAAAGCGAAACTTTTGCACTCACGAAAACAATTCTTATTTTAACGAGGCGTGATAAAATACCAATTTTTTTGCAGTAGATTAATATACAAATTACCCAGGTCTTCCTAATTTTTAAGAATTGTTGGAGTTCCATAATTACTCGAACAAATCAAATTGCTTCATACTGTTACTGTTTTGGATTCTGTTTTCCTTGCGTTGTGTGCTTATTTTGATGGCTCTATGGTTTTCTTTGATGAGTTTTGCCATAGAAAAGTTGGAATACAGTAGATATAATGCAAGAACAAAATATGAATTGGTTTGATACAGTACTTATAGTAGTGATTTATTTTTGTTACACTACTGAATCTCACGAAGGTTTTGTTGAGTTTTGTGTGATTGAAGTTTTCAAGTTTTGGGTTATCTTCCGATGGATGAAGGAATAAGGAGTAAGAAGAGCCTAAGCTTGGGGATGCCCGGTATCCCAAGCTATTATCAAAAATGAGCAAAACTAAGCTTGGGGATTCCCAGTGGCATCCCTCTTACTTCTAACGACCATCGGTATTTTACTCGAAGCTATATTTTTATTAAATGCATAGTATGTGTTTTTGCTTGGGCGTCTTGTATGATATGAGTCTTTGATTTTTTTATTTTGTGTTTTAAGTCTTGATTCCTTGTTGGACACACCTATTTGAGAGAGCCAAAATTATGTCATGATTTGTTAGAATTGCTCTCTATGCTTCACTTAAATTTTTTATGAGCTATGGGCTTGCTCTAGTGCTTCACGAATAACTTTTTGAGCACGGTGTGCTTTAGTATTTTTGAAGAAATGCTCTCTTGCTTAGATTTATTTGAGAGTTAGTAAAAAATTTAAGAAATTCTCTCTTGCTTCACTGAAATTATTTTGAGAGAAAGAAAGAAAAATTATGCTCATGATCTTCACTTATATTTGTTTGAGCTTGTCAAAAGCAACACATGAAAATTAGTTCCAAAGTGATAGATATCCAAGAAGGTATAATAAAACTTTCATGAAGATCATTGGACAAAATAAACTTGATTCTTAGTAATAGTTTTGAGATATGATGATATGATATGTGAGTTATGTTGATGAGTAATTATGCTTTAGTAAGAATATTGGTGTTAAGGTTTGTGATTTCCTATGCAAGCACGAAAGTCAATAATTATGCAATGAAATTATATCCTACTTGTAGTGCGTTATCCGGTATTAATTATGCTTAATGCTGCTTATGAGATTATTCGTTTCTTGATTGGTGCTTCTCAATCTTTTGCTAGCCTTCATTTTGCACTAAGTATGATCTCTACTTGTGCATCCAAAAACTTTAAACCGGTTTTGCCACATGAGTCCACTATATCTACCTATATGAGGTATTCTTTTCCGTTCTAAGCAAATTTATGTGCCATCTCTAATTTTCAAAATAAACTTCTCTTTTGTGTTTAGTTCCTTTCGATGGAGCGGTGAGGTAGCTAATATTTTCCATGCGGATGTGTTATTCTCACGATGAGTGTTTATTCACTTGTCATTGCGAGAGTAAGGCAAAGGTATTAGGGATGCCCAGTCCCAAAGCGATAAATGAATTTACTTTATGTTATCAAATAATAAATTCCTTGGGAAGTGTTGGTATGGAGGCAACCGTGGATGCTGACTAGCCATGGAAAGTGAAAGTATGGTTGAAAAGGAATAAACTTTATTTTACTGTTTGGGAACACGCCTATGATATATCTAGCATGGAAAGTGTTGGGAACTCTAAGTCATTTTAGTTGGAGGATACACCTCCCAAAATATTTTATCTCTAAGTTTTTAAGCTTTGAGCTCTGGCACCTCTACAAATCCCTACTTCCTTCCATGAAGGGCCTTTCTTTTACTTTATGCAATTTTGTTTTGAATAAAAGCACCAACTAGGAGGCAATATGATCGTACTTGAGTATTGGGTGTAGTTAATATCGAGTGTGTTTCATGAATGGATCAATGGTTGAGCATGATGGGCTAGGGATAACTTATTTTAGCATTGATATTTTGAAAGACATGGTTGCTTGTTGATATGCTTGAGTATTTAAATTATCGTGTCAAAACTAGACTATTGCTTTGAACAATATAAAATTCCAAATGTCCATGCTATAAAGAAAATAATATGAGATGACATGTTAGGCAACATTCCACATCAAAATTCTGCTTTTATCCTTACCTACTCGGGGCGAGTAGGAGTTAAGCTGGGGATCTTGATCGTCTCCAACGTATCTATAATTTTATTGTTCCATGTTGTTATATTATCAATCATTCAATCTTGGATGTTTTATAATCATTTTATAGTCATTTATATCATTTTTGGTACTAACCTATTGACATAGTGCCAAGTGCGTTGCTGTTTTCTCCATGTTTTTACATGCGAAATCAATACCAAACTGAGTCCAAATGCAGCGAAACTTTACGGAGATTTATTATGGACGAAGACACTGATGGGCCCTGGTTGTCCTCGGGGTGCTCAGGAGAGCACAACCCACGAGGGCATGCCGGAGGCCCAGGCGCACGGTGGGTTGTGCCACCTCGGATGCCCCGGACCGCCTCTTTGCACTATAAATACCCCAATATTCCCAAAACTCTAGGGACTCGCGAAATATTGATCCAGCCGCCCATGAGTCCAGAACCACGAGATCAATCTAGACACCATCTCGGGATGGGGTTCACCACCTCCTTTGGTGCCTCTCCGATGATCGTGAGTAGTTCTTTGTAGACCTTGAATCCGTAGTTAGTAGCTAGATGGCTTCCTCTCTCTCTTTTGATTGTCAATACAATGGTCTCTTGGAGATCCATATGATGTAACTCTTTTTGTGATGTGTTTGTTGGGATCAATGAACTTTGAGTTTATGATCAGATCTGTCTTTTAATCCATGAAAGTTATTTGAGTCTTCTTTGATCTTTTATATGCATGATTGCTTATAGCCTCGTATTTCTTCTCCGATATTTGGGTTTTGTTTGGCCAACTTGATCTATTTATCTTGCAATGGGAAGAGGTGCTTTGTAGTGGATTCGATCTTACGATTGCTTGATCCCGATGTGAAGGGGAACCGACGCGTATGTATCGTTGCTACTAAGGATTAAGCGATCGGGTCTATCTCTACATAGATAGATCTTGTCTACATCATGTCATTGTTCTTATTGCATTACTCCATTTTTCATGAACTTAATACACTAGATGCATCTGGATAGCGGTCGATGTGTGGAGTAATAGTAGTAGATGCGAGGCGAGTCGGTCTACTAATCTTGGGCGTGATGCCTATATAATGATCATTGACGGATATCGTCATGATTATTTCAAGTTCTATCGATTGCCCAACAGTAATTTTGTTTACCGCCGTTTTCTATTTTTCTCGAGAGAAGCCACTAGTGAAACCTACGGCCCGGGTCTCTTTCTCATATATTTGCCTTTGCGATCTACTTTTCCTTTGCATTTATTTTCAGATCTATTAAACCAAAAATACAAAAAATACTTTGCTGCACTTTATTTTATTTGTGATCTTTTATTCAATCTATTACAATTTTCTCCCGTCCACGCACCAATTTCTTGCGCCGTTACCGAAAGGATTGACAACCCTTTAACATGTCGGGTTGCGGCGGTTGTTATCTGTCTTGAGGGTTGTTTACGTTGCGTTGCTTGGTTCTCCTCTTGGTTCGATAACCTTGGTTTCATCACGGAGGAAATACCTACCGTCGTTGTGCTGCATCATCCCTTCCTCTTTGGGGAAATACCGGCGTAGTCTAGCAGGACATCAGCCTCCCAGTTGATAAAGCTTAGGTCATCCACTTGAGGAAAATTGCTATTGTCCTCTGAACTTCTGGCTTGGAGGCCCAACACGAGTCTACAGAATAAAGTTGCATAGTAGGCATTAGTGTGCTCCCCTCCTTTTAGCCTGTTAGGCCCAACAACTCCTCGTGGCCTTAGGAACCCCTTCGGTGATCCGATAATTATCCAATGTATTCGGAACTCTTCCGGAGACCGGATACTATCATACTATATATAAATCTTTACCTCCGGACCATTAGGAGATCCTCGTCATGTCTGTGATCTCATCAGGGACTCGAAAACATTCGGTCACCAACATACATAACTCATATAGTACTATATCATCAGCGAATGTTAAGTGTGTGGACCCTACGGGTTCGAGAATGATGTGAACATGACCGAGGCCTTCTCCGATCAATAACCAAAGCGGGACCTAGATGCCCGTATTGGTTCCTACATATTCTGCGAATATCTTTATCGGTCGAACCTTTATGACAACATCGTAGTTCCTTTGTCCGTCGGTATGTTAGTTTCCGAGA
>JAHIAM010003810.1:0-83907 GCA_021605205.1 Aegilops longissima
TTCCTTGCAACAAGATAGACGATGCTTCACATGTTGCAAATCTCTTTTGTAGGGAAATCTTGCGACTCCATGGCGTACCAAAGACAATCGTCTCCGATCGTGACGTCAAGTCTTGAGTTACTGATGCAGAGCATCCCCCACTCATCCCCACGGACGTGCCTACATCTCCCTCAACACCACCGGGACCCGTGACAAGAGCCCCAGCCAAGGCTATTGAAGATAAGGTGAACTCGCTCCTCTCCGAACTTCTTATTTCTACCCATGAGACATGGCTACTACCTCATTCCGAAACACTATGTGTAATCAGATACATGGAGGCAAACCAAGGATCTACTACTTGCAAGAGCCAAGACGGCGAGGACCCCAAGAGCCAAGACGTCCGGACTACGACCTCCCGAGCCGGAACTACGGACGACCGACAGCCTCCGGACGTCCGGACCCTCCTGAAGCCCCGGACGACCGGTCCGCTACAGACGACCGATGCACCTACGACAGGGAAGAATCTACGGACGTCCGAACGTGTCCGCACGGCCGGACCTTCCCGAGCCTCCGGACGTCCAAGCGCCTTCGGACGTCCGATGCACGATCGGGCTGAAGTCCATGTACCCCTTCGTTTTGACTTCCATTTGCACTAAGACTATAAATAGGACCCTCCATCTCCTAGTTAGGGTTAGCAAAGGATTGGCTCATATTCGTGTGAGAGCTTTGCTCATCCACTTGGCTACTTCTCCTCGGAGATCAGGACCTCTACGGAGAAGATTCCCAAGCGGATTCAAGACCCCCTTTTAGGGTGGACCCATCAAGACCTCCTCTCGGAGAAGAACGGCTACTCTTGTATCTTTACCTTTATTGTTCTTGAATCTTGTGCCACTCTATGTGTTCATCGATCTAGCGCTTGTGTGATTGATTTCTTGTCGGTTGAGTGATTTCTCTCTCTTTCCCCGTGTTTTCCCTCTTGTTCTTCCGCGTGTTCTTCGTGTTCCTCGTAGGGATTCTCTCCAAACGTGAAAGATCGTCCACATAGGGTTCCGCCCTATATCATCTATGGTATCATGAGCCACGTTCATCACGTTTTTGGAGCCCCTACATCGTGTTTTCTAGCTTGATTTTGTTGTTTTCGTCCTAAAATTCGAAAATCCCCATCAAAAATAGCCCCAAAATTTTTTGTGATTTGTTAGTGTGATGAGATTTTGTTGGATTTGGTCCATGGATTTGTGTTACTACATGTGGATCTAGCTTTCCCCACCCTCCCCACCCTTTTCCATCTTCCAAACCCCTCGATTTCGACCTCACAATCATCTTCTTCCCCGGAAATTTTGCAGTTCTCTCCCCGAGCCCGATTTTCGCCCAGGCTCCGGACATCCGGACAAGGCCGGACGTCCGACGTTGTCCGGACGACCGTAAGTTCACGGACGTCCGTAAAACCCTGACCAAACTGAATTTCTTCAGTTCAGACACCACATCTTCCAAACCCATATACACCTAAATCTTCCACGATTCCTCCGATGACGATTTTGACACATTTTGGTCTTTGAGATTTTGAGTTGTGGCTTCCGTATCCTTTTGTGTTTCGGCTATCTAGGTGCGGTTAAAAGTCATCATCACCACTGCTCATCTACATCGACCAGTCATCATCGCAAGGACGGTAACTTCGACGACATCTTTGTCATACCTTGCTATTGCATTGATAACCCACATTGCTTCATTTTGCGTAGCTTACCCATCGAGACTAGCCTTTGAGTATTGCCGGCAACGTGACTTGTGCACATTTAGTGATCATACTCCATAGCATACATACCATACCAAAGTGGTGCATATCTTAGCATCAACTTGTGTGTCACAAAGTTGTCATCGCATACGCAATTGCTATATTGGTTCGTGAAGTTTTGCATGAGAAAAGAGCTCAAAAGAGAAAGAGCCAAGCAAGCTTTTAAGCAAAGAGAGAAAGATAAGCAAAGAGCTTATGAGCAATAACCATAGCATCATCAAACATTAAGATTGTCACACTTGATCATCTTGGATCAACTCATCGACACACCATACATATAGCATACTTGGGATAGAAGTCGTTGCATTTTTGCTTAGTAGGTTGTGCACAAGTTCATATCCGCCTATTGTGCAATCGTGCTAGCGTCTCTCTAGTGTTGTGCAACAAGAGCATCTTGGTGTATTCCACATTTTGGCTCATCCTTGGTTGCATAACCCCATATTATCTATTTGCGCGTGTGTTTCCGTGTACCATATTTTGCTATTGGTCTACTTGTTACATTTGCAAATTTGTGAATCATTTCCAACTTTATTGAGTCTCACTTACAATTGCATCAAATTTTGTGCCACCATCCTAACCGAGCTCCACCATAAGCTTTTATTTGTGTAGGTGTGAGAACCGACAAGAATCGGTACCAAGAGTGCTATTTCATTGTCCGCATTTGAGTGAACTTGATTCATTTTCAATATCGGTCAAAGGTACATTGGTATAAGTTCTTTTCCGTTCTACCACTCACATCTTGCTTGGAATGATGGATAGGCCAAGTTCTTCTACCAACCCACTCTTCATCGAGCAAGACGACGACATGTCCTCATCGTCACCAAAGCCACCTCTTGATTGCAACAAAGCGTTGCACCAAGAACAACAAGCAATGGCGACCAGATCGACAACCTCGCCACCGACTTGCGACTCTCCGAGCAACGTACAAGAGACTACTTCGACAACAAGTTCGAGGCACACAAGCAAGAGAATGATGCAAGAATGGACGAGATCCGCAAGTTGATGAGAAACCTGCATCATTCCACTTCTTCATCATCAAGACGGAGCCACTCGAGTCGACACTCCGACGACACCTTCTACGACTCAAGTACACCGTCATCGAACACTCTTCGACGAGCCGCACGCCAAGATCGTCATGCATCTCGCAACCCGCTACATGACAAGCACTCACAAGAACAAGTTGATGATCAAGTTCCTCGTCCTCAATCAAACCAAGAGGCTTTTGCTCAAGCTCAAGAACGGCAACGTCTTCGTCGCCAACAAGAGGAAGAAAGAGCACGTCGTCACCAAGACGAACAAGACGCCAATGCTCAACGTCGTCAACAACAACAACGTGAAGCGCAAGCTCTTGAGGCGCAACATGCCCTTCAAGAATCAAGTAAAGACGTCGCCAACCGCAATCGCGAACGGCGCAATCAAGAGGAAGCCCTTCGAGAAGAAATACAAGAGAGGAACTACCAACCTAATGTACAACGTCAAGTTCCTCAAGCTCCTCCACAAGCTCGTCAAGCTCCACCTCAACCTCAAATTCCACACGAGAAAGTTGATTATGGTCTTCCTCCGCGCCAAGAGCAACATGAAGACGAGTACATTCCACGTCAAGGCCGTCATCATCAACATCGCCAACAATACAATGAAGAGCAACGCTACGGCAAGCTAAAATTCACCATGCCCAAGTTCAATGGAAGCAATGACCCCTAAGACTACCTCTCATGGGCATTGAAGGTTGACAAAATCTTCCGTTTGCACAACTACGATGAAGCGAAGAAAATCGCTATGGCATCACTTGAGTTCCAAGATTATGTGCTCATATGGTGGGAACAAATCATTGAGCGACGACAAGCAAGAGGTGAACCTCCAATCACCACTTGGGCTCAAATGAAGGATGTCATGCGAGCACGTTTTGTACCAACATACTACAATCGCGACCTCTTCAAGAAACTCCAACTACTCAAGCAAGGAACAAAGAGCGTTGAAGAATACTACAAGGAAATGGAGATAGCCATGATTCGAGCCAATGTCAAAGAAGATGATGAGCAAACTATGGCACGTTTCTTGAATGGACTCAATCATCCCATTAAGAAGATCACCGACTTCCAACCATATTCATCCCTAATTGAGCTCGTGCATCAAGCTACAAAGGCGGAACGCCAAGTGCAAGATGACTTCAAGTACGCCAAGTACTCATCGAAGACCTACGGTCCATCCAACAACCAAGCTTCAACGACTCCTCCAACTTCCACACCGACCAAGCCTTATTCACGAAACGAGGACAAGTCAAGTTACAAGAAAACTTCAACAAGTTCAAGTCGTCCTCCTCCTTCTACGAACAACCTCAAGCCGCGTGCTTCATCCTCTACTCCGACCGATGAGACCATTAAGACAAGCTCCTTCAAGTGTTTCACCTGCGGCGGCCGAGGCCACAAGTCATACGAATGCACCAACAAGCGCACCATGATCCTCAACGACGATGGCACATATGACTCCATGAGTGAAGAGGAAATGGAAGCTCTTGAGCAAGTGGCCATGCACCGGCAAGTAAATGAAGATGAAGACGATCAAGTCTTTTGTGATGAGGATTCGAGCCCCGCTCTCGTTATCTCCAAAGTCTTGACCCTTCAACATCAACAAGAAGAAGACCAACGATGCCACATCTTCCACACAAAAGCCGGCATCAATGGACGGTCCATCAAGGTCATCATCGATGGAGGTAGTTGCCACAACTTGGCAAGTGAAGAACTCTGCTCCAAGCTACAGTTGGTCAAGAGGAAGCACCCACACCCTTACAAGGTTCAATGGCTAAGTGACTCCGGCACTATACGAGTCGAGCATACGGTCCAAGTCTCCTTCAAAAATTGGTGCTTACGAAGACACTTTGGAATGTGATGTGGTCCCAATGACCGTTTGCCACCTACTTCTTGGTCGACCATGGCAATTCGACCGTGGTGTCATCCACAATGGGCGCACCAATCACTATAGCTTCAAGATGAAGGGGAAAGAATATGTGCTACGACCTATGTCTCCTAGTCATGTGATAGCCGACAAACAAGCCACCCATCATAGAGAAAAGAGTGAAAGCGATCCACCAAAAAGTGAGTGAGAGCCACAAGCCAAATTTGAGCGACTCTTAGCCTAGAGAAAAACCTCATTCTATTTGCCACCAAAAGTGAGATGAGAGAAGTGTGTGAGAACCCATCTACCGTGATGCACTTTGTCCTTGTGTGCAAGGATGGAGAACCAAAACTAACACCATTCACGAGCTACCTTTGGTGTTTCAATCTCTTTGCAGGAATTCCAAGATGTTTTTCCCGATGAGCTACCTCGGGTCTACCTCCTCTTGAGGCATTGAGCATCGAATCGACCTCATCCCCGGGCGCCTCTACCAAACAAAGCTCCATACCGAGTCAATCCGGAAGAAACCAAGGAGATTCAGCGGCAAGTACAACAACTCATCGACAACGGTCATGTACGTGAAAGCCTAAGCCCTTGTGCCGTTCGGTTATTCTTGTGCCTAAGCCCGATGGAAGTTTCCGCTTGTGTTCGATTGTAGACCTATCAATGCTATTACCGTTCGATATAGGCATCCCATTCCTCGCTTAGATGACATGCTTGATGAACTTAGTGGAGCCAACTTTTCTCAAAATTGATCTTAAAAGTGGCTATTATCAAATCCGCATACAAGAGGGTGATGAATGGAAAACTGCTTTTAAAACCAAATTTGGTTTATATGAGTGGTTAGTGATGCCTATGGGTCTTTCGGAAGCTCCCGGTACTTTTGTGCGTCTTATGCATCATGTGCTTCGTCCTTACATTGGAGTCTTTGTTGTGGTTTACTTTGACGATATTCTTGTGTTTAGCAAAACAATGAAAGAGCACATCAATCATGTAAAATATGTGTTGCAAACTCTTCGCAAGGAAAGTCTTTAAGCAAACTTGAAAAAATGCACTTTTGGAGTTGACAAAGTGGTTTTCTTGGGTTTTGTTGTTTCCTCAAAGGGTGTCCATGTTGATGAATCTAAAATTCAAGCAATTAAAACTTGGCCCCAACCCACCAATTTGCAACAAGTGCGAAGTTTTCTTGGTCTTGCGGGTTTCTATCGTCGCTTTGTGAAGGATTTCAGCACAATTGCCGCTCCTTTGCATGCTTTGAGCAAGAAGAATACTCCATTTGTTTGGGGAACTTTGCAATCAGCCGCTTTTGATAAGCTCAAGTCTTTGCTTACTCATGCTCCGATTCTTGCTTTGCCCAATTTTGACAAAACTTTTGAGGTTCATTGTGATGCAAGTGGTACCGGAATTGGCGGAGTTTTAATGCAAGAAAAACGAGCCATTGCTTATTTTAGTGAAAAACTCTCCGGTGCTCAACTTAATTATCCCATCTATGATAAGGAATTGTATGCTTTAGTGCGTGTGCTCCATGTTTGGGAACATTACCTTAGACCTCATGAGTTTGTCATCCATACCGATCATGAAACGCTTAAGTACCTCAAAGGTCAAACTAAATTAAACAAGCGTCATGCCAAATGGAGTGAATTCATTGAATCTTTTCCTTATGTGATCAAGTACATTAAGGGTAAAGAGAATGTAGTTGCCGACGCGCTTTCACGCATATGCATGCTTGTCACTCAACTTGAGTTGAATGTCATTGGTTTTGAGCATATAAAAGACTTGTATGAGCATGATCCATCTTTTGCTTCTCCTTATGCTAAGTGTTTGACGCATACATCTTGGGAACAATATTACATCAAGGATGGTTATCTTATGAGAGCTAACAAACTTTGCATTCCCGAGTCGTCTCTTCGTTTGCTCCTTTTGCAAGAGGCTCATGGAGGCGGACTCATGGGACACTTTGGACGTGACAAAACATTCGCCATGCTCTCCAACAACTACTTTTGGCCCAAGATGTTCCGCGACGTACAACGCTTCACCAACCGATGCTATACATGTCGCAAAGCTAAGTCTAAAGCTCAATCTCATGGTCTTTACATGCCTCTTCCTATCCCATATCAACCATGGGAAGACATTAGTATGGATTTTGTACTTGGTTTGCCTAGGACTCAAAATGGCAAGGATTCCGTCTTTGTTGTTGTGGATAGATTTTCTAAGATGACACATTTCATACCTTGCAACAAGATAGACGATGCTTCACATGTTGCAAATCTCTTTTGTAGGAAATCTTGCGACTCCATGGCATACCAAAGACAATCATCTCCGATCGTGACGTCAAGGTTCTTGAGTTACTTTTGGAAGACCCTATGTGCAAAGCTCGGAATCAAGCTCTTGTTCTCCTCGGCATACCATCCTCAAACCGACGGCCAAACGGAGGTGACGAACCGCACACTATCCACTCTACTTCGTGTCTTGATCAAGAAGAACATCAAGGAATGGGAAGCATGTCTACCCATCGCCGAGTACGCCTACAATCGTGCAAGACATTCTACTACCGGCAAGTCCCCCTTCGAGGTCGTCTACGGTTTCAACCCGTTGTCCCCATTGGACATTCTACCACTCCCTCTCCAAGAGCGCACCAACATGGATGCAAGTGAACGAGCAAACTACATCAAGAAGATGCACGAAGATACAAGGCACACAATTGAGCGCCAAGTACAACGCCAAGCAAACAAGCTCAATGCCAACAAACATCCCATCGTCTTCAACATTGGTGATCTAGTGTGGCTACACCTTCGCAAGGACCGCTTCCCCAAAGAACGCAAGTCCAAACTTCTCCCTCGGGCCGACGGACCTTTCAAGGTGCTAGCACGCTACAACGACAACGCTTACAAGATCGACATACCCCGAGACAAGTACAACGTCGCGACATCTTCAACGTCAAGGACCTTGCACCTTTCCATGGAGATGAAGTTTTTGATCCGAGGTCGGATCTCTCCCAAGGGGGGAGATGATGCGAGCATCCCCACTCATCCCCACCTGGACGCGCCTACATCTCCTCAACACCACCGGGACCCATGACAAGAGCCCGAGCCAAGGCTATTGAAGATAAGGTGAACTCGCTCCTCTCCGAAATTCTTATTTCTACCCATGAGACATGGCTACTACCTCATTCCGAAACACTATGTGTAATCAGATACATGGAGGCAAACCAAGGATCTACTACTTGCAAGAGCCAAGACGGCGAGGACCCCAAGTATGTCGAAGAGGAAGAAGGATGCAGTGAAGCTACTGAGACACGGACGTCGACCACTTCCGGACGTCCGAGCGATTCCCAGAGACACGGACGTCAAGCGCCCTCGGACGTCCGAACATCGTCACCGAATCAAAGCTACGGACGGCCGGAGCTGACCGGACGTCCGGACTACGACCTCCCGAGCGGAACTACGGACGATCGACAGCCTCCGGACGTCCGGACCCTCCTGAAGCCGGACGACCGGTCCGCTTCTGACGACTAAAGCGCACCTCGACGAGGGAAGAATCTACGGACGTCCGAGCGTGTCCGCGACGGCCGGACCTTCCGAGCCTCCGGACGTCAAGCGCCTTCCGGACGTCGATGCACGATGCGGGCTGAAGCCCATGTACCCCTTCGTTTTGACTTCCATTTGCACTAAGACTATAAATAGGACCCTCCCATCTCCTAGTTAGGGTTAGCAAAGGATTGGCTCATATTCGTGTGAGAGCTTTGCTCATCCACTTGGCTACTTCTCCTCGGAGATCAGGACCTCTACGGAGAAGATTCCCAAGCGGATTCAAGACCCCCTTTTAGGGTGGACCCATCAAGACCTCCTCTCGGAGAAGAACGGCTACTCTTGTATCTTTACCTTTATTGTTCTTGAATCTTGTGCCACTCTATGTGTTCATCGATCTAGCGCTTGTGTGATTGATTTCTTGTCGGTTGAGTGATTTCTCTCTCTTTCCCCGTGTTTTCCCTCTTGTTCTTCCGCGTGTTCTTCGTGTTCCTCGTAGGGATTCTCTCCAAACGTGAAAGATCGTCCACATAGGGTTCCGCCCTATATCAGTTACTTTTGGAAGACCCTATGTGCCAAGCTCGGAATCAAGCTCTTGTTCTCCTCGGCATACCATCCTCAAACCGACGGCCAAACGGAGGTGACGAACCGCACACTATCCACTCTACTCCGTGTCTTGATCAAGAAGAACATCAAGGAGTGGGAAGCATGTCTACCCATCGCCGAGTACGCCTACAATCGTGCAAGACATTCAACGGCAAGTCCCCCTTCGAGGTCGTCTACGGTTTCAACCCGTTGTCCCCATTGGACATTCTACCACTTCCTCTCCAAGAGCGCACCAACATGGATGCAAGCGAACGAGCAAGCTACATCAAGAAGATGCACGAAGACACAAGGCACACCATTGAGCGCCAAGTACAACGCCAAGCAAACAAGCTCAACGCCAACAAGCAACACATCGTCTTCAACATTAGTGATCTAGTGTGGCTACACCTTCGCAAGGACCGCTTCCCCAAAGAACGCAAGTCCAAGCTTCTCCCTCGAGCCGATGGACCTTTCAAGGTGATGAGGACATGACTACCTTGGATGAGACCAAAAATATTGCATACATGCATATTTCTCAGGTGATTTCTAGTGCAAACAATTCAATAATATATTTATGTTATCCAGAACAAAAATACTTCACATACTTTTGTGTTTTGTCTAATTGCAGGTGTATGGGACATCTGTACAATCCACATATGAAGATAAGGGAAAAGGAGAAGTTTAGGTGCTGTTCAAAAAGTCTTCTCACGTCACTTTTGGGCCAAGAGAAGATAGAGTCCAAGTCTCTCACGTTCTGGACTCAGATTCGGACTGCACAGACATACCTGACTCAAAACGTCTATAACTTTTTCATACGGACTCCAAATTGGTTGATTCTTTTTTGTTGGAAAATAGATTTCGTGCATTTTCCAACCCAATTGGAATCACCTTAAAATCCGTCCGGAGCGTTGAGTTATAGACGAAACAATCTGATGCTGCAGCAGAATCCGAGTCAAACTACAAGTCCAAAGGTGTTACGTCACCTCCGCTTGGGCCCATTGGCCTTGTACGACCTAGGGTTAGTTTTAGGCTGCCTTGGGACGTCCTCCCACCTCCTTGGCCGCCACCCCTTGCTCCTATATAAGTAGATCCATCTAGTAGCTTTTTCCTTGGGATTTGTTTAGTTAAAAGTTAGCCATTGCAACTTCGTGTACTTCGTTTGTGTCCAATGACCAGACCAAGACCGCTTACGGATCTCCACCATTATCAATACTTCATATATATTCGCAATATTCAGATTGCTTTATCATATTCTTGCTCGTTCTTGATTGCTTGCAGGAATAGACCTTCGTGGTCAGGCTGATCGTGCTTCCGGCATCGTCAGTAACCTAAGGAGATTGGTTTAGCGATTGCTAAGGCGCAACGTCGTGCACGTTTGTAGTCGGATCGTCAAAGTCGTCTCCACCAAATCGATAGTTATCATCTCATCGAAAGATCGGGACACCCTCGCCTCTATCAAGTGGTATCAGTTTTCAGGTTGCTCGGTGAGATTTTCCGTTATCCCAGATTCGATTTATTTTCTTACCAATTGTCCAAGAAAAAGCCACAAAAAAGTTAGATCTATTCATCATTTGTCCTAGCCAGTCAAGCCTTTGCAATTTTCTTTTCATTGTTTGCATTATTAAATTATCGGTTGCATCGTGGTGTCGAGTTGCTGGTCTTAGTGTCTAGTTCGTTTAGAGTTTCGAGTTCTGTTCACATTAGTCACGCCGCCGCTGCATCGTTATCCCTTCCGTTGATCACCATCCATCCATCAATTTCCACCACGTGCTACCCACCGTTCATTGTCATAACCATAGTTGAGATCGTTCACATCTTCACTTGATCCAATCTGCATCTTATCTAGTTTGTTTGGAAAGAGGGAGAGAGAAAAAAAAGAGAGAAAAAAAGTAAAAGAAAAAAGTCAGAGAAAAAAAAAGAGAGAAAGAAAAAGAAAAAAAAGCGTGAGAAAAAAAAAGAGAGGAAACAAAAACCGGATCTATCTAGAATCAATCTCGTACCTGAATTCGGATTGGAATCTGTTTTGAGCACTGTTCAGTAAAACAGGTGTATCTTCCTCATACGAAGTCCGTTTTGACTCTGTGAGTACTCAAATTAAAGCTAGAGACGAGGCACATCTAAATAGTTGCAGAAGCTAGTTCAATATTTGACACCTCAAAATTGGCTTCTAAATAGGTGTTTTTGCCCTCTGAAGTTCGTGAACACAGCTTGTTCCAATTTTTCAGGCCAGTTTTAGAATTCTTTGACTCCTCATATCAACTTGGAATTGAGTGATTCTTTTTGCATTGGAAAGCTTGAGTTAGTAGCATTCTTTGAAAGAATTTATCAGAAAATTGGCTCAAACTTTTCAAGAGGAAAGTTGGAGAGAGAGTTGTTGTATGTCCTGCTTGGCGCTTGTTTTTCATCATTATCTTCTTTGCCGTTGTGATCTTCACTTATATCTTGCTGTCAAGAGCTACTTAGTATCCTTCATTGATGCTAGTTGTGCTATGCCGTGACCTCATTAGTGTTCTAGGCTCGCGTCTCTAGTCTGGTCTAGCCTAGGACCAGCACAATACCGTCGTTGAGCGTTTATTCAACATTGCATCTTTGAATTGATTATTGCTAATCTTTTGCTACCATATATAGCCAACCCAGCTCCACATATTTCTACACCGTGTATCGTCGCTCCCGGCAATCGCTTTACTCAATATTCGGAGTTACTTGACACCGCTGGTTGCCGATCACCGCCGCTTTGCATGGTAAGAACTTGTAAGACATTGATATTTGCTTTCTTGTGAGCGTTTTACCACCACATCCTAGTAGTTATAGGAACATTATTTTTGGATTTTGTTTCTTGTTCTACTAATCATGACAGGATCGAGTCAATTCATGGGCTTTGTCGATCGCGGAGACATGCCACCACCTATGCAAATACCACAACCGTCACGAGAGGTCCACAAACATCCAAATGCACATGATCAGGTTCATGTTTCTATACCACCATTTAATGGCCGTTTTAGACCTCCTTTATATATTGAATGGGAGTTAGACATAAATAATATATTTGCTTCCCATAATTTTGATGAGCGTAAAAAGTTATGGTTGCGGTTGGTTCTTTCACTTTGGTTATGCTCTAGTTTGGTGGAGTGAATATTGTCGGTTACACCCTGATTATGTACCTAATACTTGGGATGATTTAAAACATGTCATGAGAGATAGATTAAATCGATGTTTATTATACTCGTGGCAGGATTAAAAAACTGGAACATTTAAAACAAGGTAGTGACACCGTAACAAAATATTATGATGATTTACAAACTACCTTGTTGCACTCATTTTAGAAGAAAGTGAAGAAGATTTTATGGATAGATTTTGGGGAGGATTAAACCATAATATTCAGGAGATACTAATTCATGAAGAGTGTTATCCTATGGACCATTTGTTTCGTCTTGCTTGCAAAGCTGAACAGAAATAAAACGACGTGTTGCCCACAAGGAGAACAAGCGCACGGTGCACATTCCAACTGTTGATACAGATGTTTATTCAACTACTAGGCGTACTATGACAACCACATCCGTTGTTGCGAGGACTACATCATCTCCACCATGTGACACATCACCATCGAGAGTGCACTGCATCATCTGAGTTGACTATAAGAGGTAATGACAAAGGTACAGATTTTCCACTTTTACATGAGAATGATGCATGCCTAGTTAACTTGAATACATCATGTGTTGAGCTACCCACTACTTTGATCACACCACCTATTTTAGAGGATTATATTGATAATTTGACTTTGCCATGTGATCAAACAACTGAAATACCAACAATTTTGAGAGCACCCATTGAATTAACTATTGATGCAAAAGAATCAATGTTTAATCATTTTGATCGACCTCTAATCTTGGTGATGATTCGTGTCGAATGACTCATTGCATGTTTGCTTATCTAAGCATGTTGTAGCATGTAAATTTGATTCAAATAAGGTTTATTCACCAATGTTGGGATGGTTTAATGATGAACATTGTCAATCTCTTGAAATAAATAAGAGCTTCACTTATATGTGCAAACTGAGTTGCAGTATTTTCAAGCCTTCTAGTTCTTGTGCTAATTTGTTGGCTTTAGATTTTATGAACTATGCAAGTTACTCATCTATTCATGTGTCATATATGCAAAAATCAAGGGAAGTAAAATGGATGGCGTATACATATACAACATGTACACCTTGTCTCTTTTGTTAGCCACATTTTAGATTAAGCAACGCCGAGGGCGGCTTTGTTTTCAAGAAGGGAGGATGATGAGGACATGACTACCTTGGATGAGACCAAAATATTGCATACATGCATATTTCTCGGTGATTTCTAGTGCAAACAATTCAATAATATATTTATGTTATCCGAACAAAAATACTTCACATACTTTTGTGTTTTGTCTAATTGCAGGTGTATGGGACATCTGTACAATCCACATATGAAGATAAGGGAAAAGGAGAAGTTTAGGTGCTGTTCAAAAGTCTTCTCACGTCACTTTTTGATGTAGGCGGAACCCTCGTGGGCGATCTTTCACGCTTGGAGAGAATCCCTACGAGGAACACGAAGAAGAAAGCGGAAGAACACGAGGGAAAACACGGGAGAGCGAGAGAGAGATCACTCAACCGACAAGAAAGCGATCACACAAGTGCTAGATTATCGAATGCATAAAGTGATACAAGATCCGAGATCAACAAAGGAAAGATACAAGGGTAGCCGTTCTTCTCCATGAGGAGGTCTTGATGGGGTCCACCCTAGGAGGGGTCTTGAATCCGCTTGGGGATCTTCTCCGTAGAGGTCCTGATCTCGAAGGAGAAGTAGCCAAGTGGATGAGCAAAGGCTCTCACACGAAATATGAGCAAATCCAAAGCTAACCCTAGCTAGGAGGAGGTGGGGAGTTTATATAGCATATGTCCACGAAGGGGTAAGTGAGGAGGGATACATGGGCCTCTGGCCCGACTCTGCGATGCTGGCGGTAGTAGTAAGGCAAGCAAAGGCGGTAGTACCGCTCAAATGTAGTGCCGCTTGGGCTGAGCGGTAATCTGGGCCCGGATCGTGCGAACACTAGTACTTGTCGGGTTGGCGGTAGTGGCGGCGGCGATGGGGGGCGGTAGTACCGCTGGTTAGCGATAGTACCGCTTACGAAGCGGTAGTACCGCTCGTCACAGGTCTTCTTCCGTCTTCACTTCGAGGCTTCCCTCGCGGATGGTGTAGTTGTTCCTTGGCGCTTCCACTCCTCCTCGTCGTCCTTAGTGTTCCGACAATACCTATGCGAGCACACGAGTGGAGTGTCAAGTAGTATACCATCCTCGAAGGGGTCAAGTGAGCACGTGTAAAGGAGATGATTCACCTTTGTGTATGTGAAGTAGATGTCGCGTGTCACTCGCCGAGCGGACTCTTGACATGGTGATGTCCATAGGATGCTCGCATCATCTCCCTCCCTTGGGAAAGATCCGCCTCGGATCATGATCCTCATCACCATGGAAGCGGTTGTCGAGAGCGAACTTGTAGTTGGACGAAGTGGAAGACATGGCGCAATCCAAGTAGTCCACGGTGTCGTCGGGATGGTAGACATGCAAAGAGAGCAAACACAAGCGACACTCGGAAATACAATGGTTAGCGCCGCAAAGTGTCCATCATGTAAGAATGGGTCCGTGCGGCAAGATTGGTCGTGACAAAACGCATGAAGCTTATCAAGATGATCTAGAATGAGATGCAAAGTATTCATGGGAACAAATGCAATCATTGTGCACTCAATTGTGTTATGAGTATGAGCAATGCAACCACGGTGCAATATGATGTCATAATGGGATGGTGCATCAAAAGCATGAACATAGCAATGGATGCTCAATATGTGAATGTCATCATGCAATTGATGGTAGGCAATGTGATCATTATGTATGAATATGCCATCAAGAAAGATCACAACAAATTTGCTAAGGAAGTGAACAAGCTCAAATATCATGGATGACATGGGAATACAAGATGCAACAAGGCAATCATAATGTGTGTCAATCCATGCATAGGGTGCAAACTTGTGGTGAGAATGATATATCCATCGAGCATGACATGTATGAGCACAATCAACAAATATGGAGATGGTGGTGTACCAATGCTCGATGTCGTGGCATGAGTGGAATTCCGAAGGTGCATCCCATAAGTGCGAGCGCTCCTCAATGTGAAGGTCCATGTAGCCAATCTCCAATGTCGTTCCTCCGTTCACGAGATGTAGCATGTAGACAACAAGAAGGAAACAACAATGAAAGAGTGACCCATCCAATATGCGTATTTGAGGATGGCTCAAAGGGAAGGGGGTCACCTTTAGGAGGTTCTCAAGGATGATGGAGTTGCACATCTTGTATGCCTTCCCATAAGCAAGTTGTCTCGTGATGTTACCGCCTTGTGAATCCTTCAAAATGAAAGAACATGACAAACACTCGGAAAAACAAATGAGGTTGGCGGAAGTGCAAAACTTATCATTTGTGTGGTAAAATACCAACAAGTGTTCTCATCATTCTTATCATAAGAAAGGACAAGGTGTGGTATGGTATGGAAGCATAAGATGCAACTACAACCAAAGACAATAGGCAACCAAGCAAGCATGCATCACAAGTAATATGTCAAAGTCTCCAAGAGCAATAAGCATAGTATGGTTGCACTCAATACAAGGTGATATAAGAGATGCAACTAATGGAGGCAAGAGACCATGAACAATATATATCATGTGAGAGGCATGAACATATATGTCATCAACCCAAGAAAGCAAGTAATAGTGGAACATGGGCGATGCAACATAGGAAGCAATCATATCAATCAAGTGAAGCAAGCTAGTAGTGCGAAGATGCAACGTACTAGAAGGAATCAAGGCAATCATGTCATGTGTGCAAATAGTGGGCATGAATAATTCACATGGCATAGCACAAGCATGAAAGCAAGATATGAGAAAATTATCATCAATGTATTGGCGAGAGGCCATATGTAAATAGCAATGGATCATCATGACTCTCCCAACACAACAATCAACAATAGCATGGGGCACATGATAAACATGGCTAAAGCAACAAGGATCTCCACCAAGCATGCAAATACACATATGAGTATCGTGATGGTGAATCATGGGTATATGCAAGCAAGGGTCACAATTGCATGGCAAAGGCATAGAAGCAAGCATAACATGCAAAGTGAACACGATAGAATGGGCATAAGGTAACAAGTGGTAAATAGCCCAAAGCCGTGTGAGAGACAAGTAAAAGAGATGCTGCGTAGTCCTTGTGCAAAAGGAATGGTGGGAATGAAAGTCCACGTGATCCCAAGTCATCGTTGCTCTCAAGAGCTCGTTTAAATCAACTCTTGGGATTGAGAAGTTGGCGAGTATGCATGAGTACCTACACAAAACAAAGACAAAGGAAAAATTGTGTGTGCATGGTATATGTACACATCATCCATCATGATCGCACATGCATGTGTCGGTTAGCACAAAATATCAATGCTCAAATAAATGAGATCGTGATATAGAAACATGTCATCCATCATGAGAGGTTTGTTATTATGTATAGCATAATGGAGACTCAAATTGTGTAATGCATCATGAGAAATATCTAGAGCATTGTTATTCATGGAATGCATATGGTGCAAGCAATCATGGAAATCATGCAAAGGATGGGATGAATCAAAATCTCCAAACATGTATGAGGAAACTATGGGGTCTCCTCATGAGCAAGAGTAGAAATATCATGTGGAGAATATTGACAACATCCACAACAATGCATATTTGGAACAATGTGATCATGGCATGGAATATTAGATGAATTGCATAAATCATGTAAAGGAAGCATGGCAATATCATCACAAGAGAAGCAAAGGCCAATGACCATCATCTAGTCATCTATGCCATAAGTGCAAATGGGATTTATTTTAATTGGGCATGCATAGTTACTATGTTGAGATTGTAATGATGCAATATGGGAGATCTCACTCATAGCATATGTCAAGTTCAATGGATTGTCAAACATGAAGTGACCAATAGAATTTTCACATGATATCCTATGAAGCATAGCATCACAACTAGGCAACTCAACATGCTCATCATCATATTCATCATAAATAGGTAAGTCAAGGCATGAAGAAGTTTCACTAGCATGAAGCATGGTAATAGGTGGGTCGACATCATGGGAGCGATCGATGGTAAGAGAGTCCACTAGTGGGACAAGAGAAGCACCATCACCTATGTTACCATTGGAGCGTCGCTCATGTGTTGTAGGTGAGGTGTTGAAGATCGTCTCGTTGTCATCTTCATCTTGATGGAACCATGTGGGGGGTGCATCATCGTCCACCATGGCCATCGTCGTCTCCAATGTAGGGATGGACTCGTCGAGGATAGGCATGTCGTCATGTAGGAGACCTAGCACCGAAGAAGAAAACACACTAGGAGTAGAGGTTAAGTCGTTAGAAATCATAGTGGCCTCATGTGTCGTGTCAACTACCTCACTCACTAAGTGTTGTGGCTCACTCACTCCCTCAAGGATGCTCTCCCTCGTATGGTGGGTGGAGTCACTCAAATGGCGCTCAACCTCACATAGGATGTGTGGCATGCTCTCATGTGTGGGGCTAGTGGTGGTCACACTCATCCTCTCATAGGAAATGCTCTCAATGTCACGTATGGTGGAGTCACTCATGTCACTCATGGGGTGGTGGCTCTCCTCACATGGCAATTGGGGCATCTCGACATATGTGGGTGTCGGAGAGATGTAGGTGCAAATGTCTCCATGCGCGGTCGCATAGCTTGACTCGGAGTATGAGTCCAATGTGGGCGTCGTCTTCATGTTGTTGAAGAGGTTCGCTCTCGTCGCCGTGGTCGAAGGGGATGGCCCTTGCTCTACCGTCTTGTCACCGTCTTGGTGTTGGAGGCCCATATGATGTGGCACCTCATAGCTCGTCTCCATGACCGAAGGGAGTTTCCCATGCTCGGCCATCTTCCTTGAGGGGCTTCCGAAGATGGAAGTGTCGCCCTCGCTCGTAGGTGGTCGCCTTGGACTTGATGAAGTCGATGTAGGCGTGCCGTGGGAAGTAGGCGAAGATGCCGTCGTCCAAAAGCGAAGATGCCTTGAGAACACTTGGCGAAGATGCCGAAGTGGTAGATGTAGCCGTAGCGCCGTCTTGGTGGTGGTCGTCTCGCGGTCTTCTCTTGTGCTTATGAAGCTTCGACTTGGCGTGTTGGGACTTGTGCATTTGCGCTTGTGGAGCATCTTCATGATGATGGTGTCGTTGTCGTGTTTGAGCTCGTAGAAGATGTCGTTAAATCGTAAATCGTGCACATGATGCTTGGAGGTGACTTGTCCTTCATGGCGATGTTGATCACGAATGTGATGGTGGTCGCCATGTAGATGTGGGCGAGGGCGATTTGCGCTTGCATCGCTTAGGCGCTCAAGACTTGTGGCTTGAGCGTCGCCGCCTTGAAGATGACGAAGGGAAGAAGACTTGATCAAGGCCGAATCTCCTCCATCCTTGCATCTTGCTCCTCTTTATGTGCGGCAAGCTTCTTATCAAGTAGTCCCTTCTCCTTGCTTCGGAGTGATGAATGTCGATGGAGATGTTCTCGATCGCTCTCGCAATCTTGATTGTGTGCTTTGCACTTGTCGTTGTAGATCGAAGAGAGCGCTTTGGTGATGTAGTTGTTCACGCCGTCGTTGTTGTCGAAGACCGGAGATGAAATGCCTTGCCTATCCATCACAAGACTCGAGCAAATATGAGTGGGAAAAGAGAAGAACTTATACCAATGTACCTTGACCGATGTTGAAAATGAATCAAGTTCACTCAAATGCGGACAATGAAATAGCACTATTGGTACCAATCCTTGTCGGTTCTCACACCTACACAAGTAAAGCTTATGGAGGAGCTCGGTGAGGATAGTGGCACAAAATTTAATGCAAAATGTTAGCAAGAGTCAATAATGTTGAAAGAGATTCACAAATTTGCAAGTGAAACAAATGGACCACTAGCAAAGAATGGCACAAGGAAACACACACGGATAGATAAATGGGGTCGTGCAACCAAGGAATGAGCACAAAATGTGGAATCCACGAAAACGCTTCGTGTTGCACAACTCAAGAGAGGCGCTAGCACGATTGCTCAATAGGCGGATACGACACTTGTGCACAACCTATAAGATGCAAAATGGATAAACTTCTATCCCAAATATGCTATGTATGTATGGTTCCCGGTGTTTCTCTCAAGATGATCCAAGATGATCGGATATGACAATCTTATATGCAATGTGGTATGATGCTATGGCACTTGCTTACAAGCTCTTTGCTCTCTTTCTTTTTGCTTAAAAGCTTTATTTCTTTTTTTTTCTATGGCCGCTTTGCACAATGCACAAACCAAGATAGCAATTGTGTGTATGCGGGAACAAACTTGAGACACAATGGATGATATGATACCAATATGATATGGTATGGTATGTAATGGAAGGTATGATCACTAATGTGCACAAGTAACGTTGCCGGCAATACTCAAATGGCTAGTCTCGATAGGCAAATAGCATAAAAGTAAGGCTAGGGGTTAACAATGCAATGGCAAGGGAATATACAATGGAGGGATACCACGATACCAAGATGATATGGAGGTTACCATCCGCGATGATGAGTAGCGGTGTTCTTGATGTAGATACCAAGATGATGGAGACTCGTCCCTAAGTGGCGAAACACCTTATTAAGCGGAAAACCATGAACTCAAAATCTCAAACTTCAATTGTCAAAGTGGTGGTAGCGGAAAGCGGTGGTGGTTTGCACTTGGCAATGCGGAAGTGGAATGATGGGCTATACACGTGTCGGAGTTGAAGTTGCCGTCCCTAAGTAGCCGAAACACCTTAGGAGACACAAACCACAACTCGAAAAAGCTCAATCAACAATTGGGTTAAGTTGGGTTGTCGGAAGTGTATGGTGGGCAAGGTTATGTGGAAGTGGTGGTGGTGGTTGATGAAGAAGCAATCGTCCCTAAGTAGCCGAAACACCTTAGGAGACTCGAATCACTACTCAAACAACCACTAATGCTATGGGGAACAAAATTGGTTAGGTTGCGGAAGTCGGTGGTGGTTATGCGGAGGATGTGGCGGAAGCCCTAGGCAAAGATGCCAAAGTTCACAAAATTTGATGGAGTCAAATGGTGATGGTAGTATTTTTATGGGAAGGGGGATGTCAATAGCTTCAAAACGAGCTAAAGAACGTCAAAATCGGACTCCGGATGAATTAGTTATGGGCAAAACGGTGAAACTCGGAAAGCTGAAACTGGCCAGGGCGGTAGTACCGCTGGGGAGGGCGGTAGTACCGCTCGTGGCGGTAATACCGCTTGGAGCGGGTGATAGTACCGCTCGTGTCGGGTTTTTTCGCAAAATCTGGCTCTGGGAGGCGGTAGTGCCGCTTGGAAGGCGGTAGTACCGCTTGGAGGTGCTAAGCGGTAGTACCGCTTGGAAGGGCGATAGTACCGCTCGTGTCGAGGATTTTCGCAAATCCGGATAGTAGCGCGATTTTGGGCGGAAATGGATGATTTGGGGTCAAAATTGGAGAGATTTCGTGGATGGAAAGTGGGGAAACTTGGGGAATGCTAGATCCACTTGAAACCAAGCAAATCCACGGATCAAAATCAACAAAACATCATCAAAACTAACAAATCACAAAAAAATTGGGGCTATTTTTGGTGGGGATTTTCGGATTTAGGACGAAATCAACAAAATCAAGCTAGAAAAAAGAGGGTAGGGGCTCCAAAAGCGTGATCAACCTAAGCTCGATCCATAGATGATGTAGGCGGAACCCTCGTGGGCGATCTTTCACGCTTGGAGAGAATCCCTCGAGGAACACGAAGAACGGCGGAAGAACACGAGGGAAAACACGGGAGAGCGAGAGAGATCACTCAACCGACAAGAAAGCGATCACACAAGTGCTAGATTATCGAATGCATAAAGTGATACAAGATCCGAGATCAACAAAGGAAAGATACAAGGGTAGCCGTTCTTCTCCATGAGGAGGTCTTGATGGGGTCCACCCTAGGAGGGTCTTGAATCCGCTTGGGGATCTTCTCCGTAGAGGTCCTGATCTCGAAGGAGAAGTAGCCAAGTGGATGAGCAAAGGCTCTCACACGAAATATGAGCAAATCCAAAGCTAACCCTAGCTAGGAGGAGGTGGGGAGTTTATATAGCATATGTCCACGAAGGGGTAAGTGAGGAGGGATACATGGGCCTCTGGCCCGACTCTGCGATGCAAGCGAGGCGGTAGTACCAGGCAAAGGCGGTAGTACCGCTCAAGCCAGTAGTGCCGCTTGGGCTGAGCGGTAATCCGGGCCCGGATCGTGCGAACACTAGTACTTGTCGGGTTGGCGGTAGTGGCGGCGGCAGTGGGGGGTAGTACCGCTGGTTAGCGGTAGTACCGCTTCACGAAGCGGTAGTACCGCTCGTCCTGGGTCTTCTTCCGTCTTCACTTCCAGGCTTCCCTCGCGGATGGTGTAGTTGTTCCTTGGCGCTTCCACTCCTCCTCGTCGTCCTTAGTGTTCCGACAATACCTATGCAGGCACACGAGTGGAGTGTCAAGTAGTATACCATCCTCGAAGGGGTCAAGTGAGCACGTGTAAAGGAGATGATTCACCTTTGTGTATGTGAAGTAGATGTCGCGCGTGTCACTCGCCGAACGGACTCTTGACATGGTGATGTCCATAGGATGCTCCGCATCACTTTTGGGCCAAGAGAAGATAGAGTCCAAGTCTCTCACGTTCTGGACTCAGATTCGGACTGCACAGACATACCTGACTCAAAACGTCTATAACTTTTTCATACGGACTCCAAATTGGTTGATTCTTTTTTTGTTGGAAAATAGATTTCGTGCATTTTCCAACCCAATTGGAATCACCTTAAAATCCGTCCGGAGCGTTGAGTTATAGACGAAACAATCTGATGCTGCAGCAGAATCCGAGTCAAACTACAAGTCCAAAGGTGTTACGTCACCTCCGCTTGGGCCCATTGGCCTTGTACGACCTAGGGTTAGTTTTAGGCTGCCTTGGGACGTCCTCCCACCTCCTTGGCCGCCACCCTTGCTCCTATATAAGTAGATCCATCTAGTAGCTTTTTCCTTGGGATTTGTTTAGTTAAAAGTTAGCCATTGCAACCGTGTACTTCGTTTGTGTCCAACGACCAGACCAAGACCGCTACGGATCTCCACCATTATCAATACTTCATATATATTCGCAATATTCAGATTGCTTTATCATATTCTTGCTCGTTCTTGATTGCTTGCAGGAATAGACCTTCGTGGTCGAGGCTGATCGTGCTTCGGCATCGTCGGTAACCTAAGGAGATTGGTTTAGCGATTGCTAAGGCGCAGCGTCGTGCACGTTTGTAGTCGGATCGTCAAAGTCGTCTCCACCAAATCGATAGTTATCATCTCATCGAAAGATCGGGACACCCTCGTCTCTATCACAAGGTGCTAGCACGCTACAACGACAACGCCTACAAGATCGACATACCTCGCGACAAGTACAACGTGAGCGACATCTTCAACGTCAAGGACCTTGCACCTTTCCATGGAGATGAAGCCTTTGATCCGAGGTCGGATCTCTCCCAAGGGGGGGGGGGGAGATGATGCGGAGCATCCCACGATCATCCCCATGGACCTACAACCGTCTCATCAAGAGCCAAGAGGACCCATGACACGAGCTAGAGCTAGAGCTCTCGAGAACGAGGTGACCTCTTTCCTTATTGATATCACATATGATCCACTCGAGACATGGCTACTACCTAAGTCCGATATGCTATGCATGATTAGGTGTCAAGGGAACCTCCAGGAGTGCGGCGTGAAGACGGACAAGCCGCCAAGTCCATGGATGAAGAGAACCAATGGAAACAAGCAAAATCACCTTCCAGGCCCCGGACATCCGGCCATGATCCCGGACATCCGGCCCCTGGAGACGCCACGTCGCCCTCAAAGAACCTGCCCAAGTTCACAGGACCCGGACATCTGGCCTCCCCAGCCCGGACATCCGGCTCGTCCCGAGGCCCCGGATATCCGGCTCCCCAGCCCGGAAATCCGGCACCCCCCTTCCCGGTTCTGCTGAAACGGCCGCTCTAACCGGACATCGGGCTGAGAGCCGGACATCCGGCGCCTCGAAGGCCGGACATCCGCCCGACGCCCGGACGTCCGGCCTCCTCCTGCTGTGATGTCTCGAGGCCATGACCCTTGTACCCCTTCGCGCCGAGACTATATATACTTGATCCCTCCTCATTCTAGGGTTAGCTTTGGATTAGCTCATATTTGGTGTGAGAGCCTTTGGTCATCCACTTGGCTACTTCTCCTTGGAGATCGGGACCTCTCGGAGAAGATCCCCCAAGTGGATTCAAGACCCCCTCCTAGGGTGGACCCCATCAAGACCTCCTCTCGGAGAAGAACGGCTACTCGTGTATCCTTACCTTTGTTGTTCTTGAATCTTGTGCCACTCTATGTATTCGATAATCTAGCACTTGTGTGATTGACTTCTTGTCGGTTGAGTGACTTCTCTCTCGTTTTCCCCGTGTTTTCCCTCTTGTTCTTCCGCTTGTTCGTCGTGATTCACCGTAGGATCCGCTCCAACGTGAAAGATCGTCCACGTAGGGTTCCGCCCTACATCAACAAGTGCGGAGTTTTCTTGGACTCGCTGGTTTCTATAGGCGTTTTGTGAGAGATTTTAGCACCATTGCTGCACCTCTCAACGAGCTTACAAAGAAGGATGTGCCTTTTGTTTGGGGTACCGCACAGGAAGAAGCCTTCACGGTATTGAAAGATAAGTTGACACATGCTCCTTTACTCCAACTTCCTGATTTTAATAAGACTTTTGAGCTTGAATGTGGTGCTAGTGGAATTGGATTAGGAGGTGTGTTATTACAAGATGGCAAACCTGTTGCATACTTTTCTGAAAAATTGAGTGGGCCTAGTCTGAACTATTCTACTTATGATAAAGAATTATATGCTCTGGTTCGGACTTTAGAAACATGGCAACATTATTTATGGCCCAAAGAATTTGTTATACATTCTGATCATGAATCTTTGAAACACATTAAAAGTCAAGAAAAACTGAACCGTAGACATGCTAAATGGGTTCAATTCATTGAGACTTTCCCTTATGTCATTAAACACAAGAAGGGTAAAGAAAATGTTATTGCTGATGCATTGTCTAAATCGTTATACTATGCTTTCACAACTTGACTTTAAAATATTTGGTTTGGAGACCATCAAAGATCAATATGTGCATGATGCTGAATTTAAAGATGTATTGCAGAATTGTAAAGAAGGTAGAACATGGAACAAGTTCGTTGTTAACGATGGATTTGTGTTTCGTGCTAACAAGCTATGCATTCCAGCTAGCTCCGTTCGTCTTTTGTTGTTGCAGGAGGCGCATGTAGGAGGACTAATGGGACACTTTGGCGTGAAGAAGACGGAGGATATACTTGCTACACATTTCTTTTGGCCAAAGATGAGACGGGATGTTGAGCGTTTTGTTGCTCGCTGCACTACATGTCAAAAAGCTAAGTCACGACTCAATCCTCATGGTTTATATATGCCTTTGTGATAGAGGCAAAGGTGTCCCGTCTTTCGATGAGATGTGGTTTTCGCTTGGGAGGAAGTCGACTTTGATGATCCGACTACGAACGTGCGAGGACGTCGCGCCTTTAGCAATCGCTAAACCAACTCCGAGAGGTTATTGACCACGCCGAGCACGATCAACTGACCACGAGGGCTGTTTCCTGCGAGCAAGCGAAGAACAAGCAAGAAACTGAGATTGCAATCTGGATATTGCGAATATAAGATGAAAGCTTTATTGATCAAGGTGGGGTTACTGTGGCGCCTTTATGCAGTCGTTGAACACAAGCGAAACTGCGAAGTTGCAGCTATGGCGAACTTTTAATCTAAACAAAACCCAAGGTCTAAGCGGTGCCCTAAGGGCTGTATATATGGAGGAGAGGGGGAATTTCGTGGCCCTTGGTGGAGGGGTCGAAATCAACCCTAACTCTTGTTTCCCACACATCGGACTCTAAAACAGCCTATACTTAAGTATTTCGAAATTACATGGGCCTGGCCCAATAATAAGGTGACGCAGCACCTAGAATAGCCTATGGACGAATAATATGAAGTGGCATCTTGTATATTTCGTCCAAGGCCTCATGCACTCATTAGGGTGGCTTCAATGTCTGGAATCATCACTTGTAACTCCGTTCTTGTTCTCCTTGCATGCCAACATCTCCATGCTTGAACTTGCTCCAAGGTTCATCTTCCTTGTCCATGGTAGGCCCTTCATTTGTAAGCAAAACAAATGTATCCAATTTAGGCAGCATCATATTCTCATGAACATTGGAATCGTTACCAAGAAGCGAAAGTACGATAATTCAATTGGCGTCTGTGAGCTCTAGTAATTGGTCCAAGTATGTATAGCAGCAGGGGCTGTGGGTGTAACAATGGTATTGATGTCCTCATCATCCTCCCTTCTTGAAATGAAGTCGTCCTCGACGGAGCTCATCTTCCTCACCCAAATAAGGCTTCAAATCTGCAATGTTAAAAGTGGGACTAACCCCAAAATCTGCAGGCAGCTCAAGTTTATATGCATTATCATTTATTTTCTCTAACACCTTAAATGGACCATCAGCACGTGGCATTAGCTTTGATTTAGCAAATGAGTAAACCTATCCTTACATAAATGTAACCAAACAAGATCTCTAGGTGCAAAGACAACATGTTTTCTACCCTTATCTCCAACAAGTTTATATTTAGCATTCAGCGCTCAATGTTTTCCTTAGTTAACTCATGCATTTTAAAATCAATTCAACACGTTCCTCAAGCATCAAAATTAACCTTCTCCGAAGATGGAAGAGGCAACAAATCAATAGGTGCACGAGGTAGGAAGCCATACACAATTTCAAAAGGGCACATCTTAGTAGTAGAATGCAATGAGCGATTATAAGCAAATTCAATATGAGGCAAGCATTCTTCCCACATTTTCTTATTATTCTTCAAAACAGCCCTAAGCATAGTAGACAATGTTCTATTGACTACTTCAGTTTATCCATCAGTTTGGGGTGACAAGTAGTACTAAAAGCAGTTTAGTCCCCAACTTAGCCCATAAACATCTCCAAAAGTGGCTAAGAAATTTAGTATCACGATCTGAAACAATAGTATTTGGCACACCATGCAAGCGAATAATTTCACGAAAGAACAAATCAGCAACATTAACAACATCATCGCTTTTATGACATGGTATAAAGTGTGCCATTTTGAGAATCTATCCACGACAACAAATATGCTATCCTCCCTTCTTTGTTCGAGGTAAACCTAAAACAAAGTCCATAGATATATCCTCCCAAGGAACACTAGGCACGAGCAAAGGCATATATAAACCATGAGGATTGAGTCGTGACTTAGCTTTTTGACATGTAGTGCAGCGAGCAACAAAGCGCTCAACATCCCGTCTCATCTTTGGCCAAAAGAAATGTGTAGCAAGTATATCCTCCGTCTTCTTGGCGCCAAAGTGTCCCATTAATCCTCCTCCATCGCCTCCTGCAACAACAAAAGGCGAACAGAGCTAGCGAGGAATGCATAGCTTGTTAGCACGAACACAAAACCATCGTTAATAACGAACTTGTTCCATGTTCTTCCTTCTTTACAATTCTGCATTACATCTTTAAAATCAGCATCATGCACATATTGATCTTTGATGGTCTCCAAACCAAATATTTTGAAGTCAAGTTGTGAAAGCATAGTATAGCGACGAGACAAAGCATCGACAATAACATTTTCTTTACCCTTCTTGTGTTTAATGACATAAGGAAAGTCTCAATGAATTCAACCCATTTAGCATGTCTACGATTCAGTTTAGCTTGACTTTTAATATGTTTCAAAGATTCATGATCAGAATGTATAACAAATTCTTTGGGCCATAAATAATGTTGCCATGTCTCTAAAGTCCGAACAAGAGCATATAATTCTTTGTCATAAGTAGAATAGTTCAGACTAGGCCCACTCAATTTTTCAGAAAAGTATGCAACAGGTTTGCCATCTTGTAATAACACACCTCTAATCCAATTCCACTAGCATCACATTCAAGCTCAAAAGTCTTATTAAAGTCAGGAAGTTGGAGTAAAGGAGCATGTGTCAACTTATCTTTCAATACCGTGAAGGCTTCTTCACATGCGGTACCCCAAACAAAAGGCACATCCTTCTTTGTAAGCTCATTGAGAGGTGCAGCAATGGTGCTAAAGTCTCTCACAAAACGCCTATAGAAACCAGCGAGTCCAAGAAAACTCCTCACTTGTGTGACCGTTTTGGGCTGCGGCCAACTCTCAATAGCTTCAATCTTGGCTTTATCAACTTCAATTCCCTGTGGAGTAACAACATAGCCAAGAAAAGATACTCGGTCGGTGCAAAAGGTGCACTTCCCAAGGTTACCAAACAAACGTGCATCACGTAGAGCATTAAAAACAGCATGTAAATGTTCCAAATGTTCTTCCAAAGATTTGCTATAAATCAGTATATCATCAAAGTAAACTACCACAAATCGTCCAATGAAAGCACGTAAAACTTCGTTCATTAATCTCATGAAAGTACTAGGTGCATTAGTTAACCCAAAAGGCATGACTAACCACTCATATAATCCAAACTTAGTTTTAAATGCTGTTTTCCATTCATCTCCCAATTTCATACGAATTTGATGGTATCCACTCATAAATCAACTTTGGAGAATATTGTAGAGCCACTCAATTCATCAAGCATATCATCTAGCCTAGGAATAGGATGGCGATAACGAATAGTAATATTATTAATGCCTCTACAATCAACACACATCTGTGACGTACCATCCTTTTTAGGCACTAGTATAATAGGAACAGCACAAGGACTAAGAGATTCGCGTATATAACCTTTGTCGAGCAGCTCTCTGTACTTGACGCATAATCTCCTTCGTCTCCTCTGGATTGATGCGGTATGGTGCGCGGTTGGGTAGCGATGCACCGGAATTAAGTCAATTTGATGCTCAATCCCTCGAATAGGTGGTAATCCGGTGGCACGTCTTGTGGGAAGGCGTCGTGAACTCTGCAAAATGTTAGTGACAGCGAGGGGCAAAGAGGAAAACACGTCCTCGAATGAAAATAATGCCTCTTTGCACACAAAAGCATAGCAAACAGATTTGCTAGAATCTAGCTCATCAATATCAGATTTGGTGGCAAATAAACATGCACTTTTCAGTTTAATTTCAGAAGCAACATTAGATGGTTTATTATTAGGCTTCATTTGTTGCTCAAATTCTTTTGCCACAATCTGATTTTCACTCTTATTTTCTCCTGTTTTGCTTTATTAGCTCTATTAATATCATCTTTCAAAATGGAATCAGAGTCATAGGAAGCAAAGTAATATTTTATCCTTGTGAACAAGAGTATACTGATTGTTTCTACCATGGTGTACAGAATTTTATCAAATTGCCATGGTCTACCAAGTAATAAGGAACATGCTTGCATAGGTACCACATCACAATCAACATAATCAGCATATGTAGAGATACTAAAATGCACACGAACGAGACGTGTTACCTTAACCTTGCCGCTGTTGTTGAACCATTGGATGTAGTAAGGATGTGGATGTGGTCTTGTGGTGAGAGAAAGCTTCTCCACCATATCCATGCTAGCCAAGTTGTTGCAGCTCCTCCATCTATGATGGCCTTGAATAGAGCGTTCCGTCACAACTCCCTTTGTATGGAACAAGTTATGCCTCTGATTTTGCTCAGCTTGTGTAACCTGCACACTCAAAACACGTTGAGCAACTAAACATTAATACTGTCGGCATCTTGACAGCCATGTATTGCGTCTCGGGATCAGAATCATCTCCACCGTGTTCTTCATGTGTAATAAGAGCCAAAGTCTCTTCATCATAGTCACTAGCAGACTCATACCCACCATCCTCGGTAGCAATCATCACACGCTGAGATTGGCATTCTCTCATAAAATGTCCTCTTCCCTTACAACGACGACAAATAATATCACTTACGTGCCTGTTGACGCCATGGAAGAAGAAGAGCTCTGTAGGCCCAGCATGTGTACTCTTGGCGATAGTGGTGGTTGTGCCTGCTTTCTTGTATCACGGTTGGAGGTGGCAGCCGACGGAGGTGCGGTGTAGTAGAACGTGTGGAAGTAGATGATGCACGTGGTGTCCATGATGAAGGTCGACCTGCGAGAAAAGTTAGTCGCGCCAAGGCACATCGATCCTGCACTTCACGTTCAGCTTTACAAGCAAGATGGAATAAGCGAGTGATATTATTATAATCCTTGTAGTCTAGAATGGTCTGAATCTCTCTATTTAATCCACCCGAAAGCGTGCAAGCATAGCTTCATTCTCCTCAACAATACCACATCTAATCAAGCCAGTTTGTAATTCCGATAATATTCTTCTACGAATTTTTCCTTGTCTTAAGCGCTGCAATTTTGAAGTAATTCACGCTGATAATATGGTGGAACCCAACGAGCACGCATAGCAGTTTTCAAAGCAGCCCAAGTAGCTGGAACAGGATATAATCTACAATGTTCAGACCACCAAACACATGCAAAGCTAGTGAAAGCACAAGCGGCAGCAGGAACACGTCTCTCCTCAGGATATTGTAAACATGTAAATCGTTGTTCAGTTTCTAACTCCCAAGTAAGATATATATCAGGAACATATCTACCCTCAAATGGTGGAATATTCAATTTCAGTGTAGGGAGATGGTCATGATCTCGTACCTGAAGGGGAGCCCGAACATTGCCATTATTTGCATGTGGACGACCTGGTGGTTGTGGTGCTGGTGGTTGCACGTAGTTCTGATGTTGATCAACCTCATCCTCGTAAGCTCTTACATAATCATCCTCCCCACCGCAGCAGAGGAGCCACGAAGTATCAACAGCAGCACCAAAGCAGCTTGGCGGTGAAGAGGGACACGGGAAGCTCGGCGGAGGGCTGTTTCGCGATGTGGAGGTAGTCCGTGTTGTTGTAGTAGAGGTGCGTTAGGTGCAGCCGGTGGTGGTGGTGGTAGGCAGCGAGCAAGTCATTAAACTTGTTATCGAGCTTTGTTTCAACGCCTTCTCAATGCCATCTATCTTCTCCATGGCCTCTTCAAATCTATTTAGCACATCGTCCACCTGCCCACTCATCATTTGTTGAAACTTATCATGTAGCGCTTTGTTTGTCATGTTCTCCCGGTCGGTCTGCCGGCTTGTGATCCTGCCATGGTTAGCAGCAATAGAAACACACAAGAATATGATTCGACAGACTACTAGGAAGTGGTGGTGATGGTGTGGTGGTGATGGTGTGGTGGACAGTCACAAATCCGTCAGGCAAATCTCAAATTCTTACCAGTTCTTACCCAGCAGCAGGCGGTGATCGGCAACCGATTGTAGTCAAAACTCTCAAAGCTTGGATAGAGCGATTACGGGGAGAGTCAAGCGACGATGTAGATGAATGTGGAGCTGGGAAGGCTTATAATATGGTAGCAAAAAAGGTTAGCAATAATCAATTCAGAGATGCAAAGTTGAATAAGCGCTCAACGACGCAGATCTTGTCTGGTCCTAGGCTAGACCGTGCTAGAGACGCGAGCCTAGAACACTAACAAAAATCACGGCGCTGCACGTAAACAAGGAAAAGCACACTCTGGAAAAAAAATTCGCTTTTTTTTGCGCTGCCTTTTTTTTTGCGGCTCTTTTTTTTTTTTGAAAAATCACTATAATGGCGAGTGTCTCAAAACTCTTCCAGGTCAAATGACAGGATGGGCACGAAATTTTTCGACCAATTTTTTTTTATTGCCGGACCCAAAAGCTGAAGCGGGTCAAAAAACTTTCTATAACGGCATTGTCTCAATACACTTAGAAACACCTAAAAATAGGATAGCCAGAAATTTTTTTGACAAGTGCGTTTTGGAAATTTTTTTCTTCCGAAACCTACTCCGGCAAGGAAACACGAATCGGAAACTAGATGGATCTCGAAAACAACCCTAATATGCAAGGAACTTCGGATTGGTGGTGGATATATGGTGGTGGATATCTGGCGGCGGTGGTGGTATATGGATATGGATTCAGGCGGTGGCGGATAAGCAATGGTGGAAGATGGCAAGGCGATGATGATGGTCTTGGCGGCGTGACAACTTATGACCGAACTCGAAACTCTAAAAGACTAGACTCTAAGACCAGCAACTTGACACGACGATGCAACGCAAATTCAACAAAGCAAACCCTAAAAAGATTATGCAAAGGCTCAGATTGGTTCGGATATGATGAACTAACCCTAATTTTTTGTGGCTTTTTCGTGGACTATAGGTATGAAGAACAGACTCGATCTAAACTACGGAAAACTGTAAAATCTCACCGAGCAACCTGAAAATCTGATACCACTTGATAGAGGCAAAGGTGTCCCGATGTTTCGATGAGATGGTGGCTATCGTTTCTATGGGAGTCGACCTTGACGATCCGACTACTGAACGTCGAGGCGTCGCGCCTTAGCAATCGCTAAACCAACCGAGGGTTATTGACCACGCCGGAGCACGATCAACGACCACGAGGGCTGTTTCCTGCGAGCAAGCGAAGAACAAGCAAGAAACTGAGATTGCAATCTGGATATTGCGAATATAAGATGAAAGCTTTATTGATCAAGGTGGGGTTACTGTGGACGCCTTTGTGCAGTCGTTGAACACAAGCGAAATGCATAAAGTTGCAGCTATGGCGAACTTTTAATCTAAACAAAACCCAAGGTCTAAGCGGTGCCCTAAGGGCTGTATATATGGAGGAAGAGGGGAATTTCGTGGCCCTTGGTGGAGGGTCGAAATCAACCCTAACTCTTGTTTCCCCACACATACGGACTCTAAAACAGCCTATACTTAAGTATTTCGAAATTACATGGGCCTGGCCCAATAATAAGGTGACGCAGCACCTAGAATAGCCTATGGACGAATATTATGAAGTGGCATCTTGTATATTTCGTCCAAGGCCTCATGCACTCATTAGGGTGGCTTCAATGTCCTGGAATCATCACTTGTAACTCCGTTCTTGTTCTCCTTATGCATGCCAACATCTCCATGCTTGAACTTGCTCCAAGGTTCATCTTCCTTGTCCATGGTAGGCCCTTCATTTGTAAGCAAAACAAATGTATCCAATTTAGGCAGCATCATATTCTCATGAACATTGGAATCGTTACCAAGAAGCGTAAGTACCGATAATTCAATTGGCGTCTTGTGAGCTCTAGTAATTGGTCCAGTATGTATAGCAGCAGGGGCTGTGGGTGTAACAATGTTATTGATGTCCTCATCACATATGAATTGAGCAAAATCAAGGTCATCATGGAAACAAGCATGTAAACGTGAGGTAGTGATGCAAATATGTGTGACAAGAGAATAAGCATCTACCTCAAGAGTATAGCAAGCATGCATAAAGCGCTCGACAAATGGTCGATGGTAGGCATAGGAATCATTCACAACACCAAATAAGATGAGATGTCTAAACACATGGGTCAAGTGTAAGACAATCCAAGCATAATATGCATAGGGTGTAGTGAAGATAGTACGGCACTCAACACAATAGAAAGAGCAATTGTTCATCATGTGTGAGGCAATCAAGTCAAGCATGTAGCAATCAATGGGACATGGCATATGTGAAGTAATGACATTGTTGCAACCAAGCATATGAGAGAAGCAAGTAATCCAAGAATTGGATGCAACACACAAGGTACATATATCATGATGCATGGGAATGTGATAATGGCAAGTCGAAGCAAGATCTCTACTAAGTGCGCAATCAAGTGGTCCAAGATGACCAATAAGTCTCACGGTGTAAGCAACACAAGTAGTATGATCTGCAATATCCATGCTCAAGAAAGATGTCACCTTGAAGGCATGTCCTTGTGCATTCTTCACAATACCGAAGCACAAACAAGTGCGATGTAGAATCGTCGTGGTAGAAGGTGGTTCGCTCTCAAGAGCTCGAGTGGTCAACTCACGTGAAGTGGAAGTCGACACAAAGTCCAAGTATCCTACACATGCACAAAGCAAAACAAAGAAAGTATGCGCATGGTAGACAAACGCATCATCCATCATGATGGTTCTCATCCTTTGTACATAACCATTAGAAGGACAAGTGCATGAATAATATGATGCAACAATGGCGATATTCATGGCACTGGGTATATGGTGCAAAGAGTTAAGACAAGCATGCTTCACAAGAATTATGTCAAAATCTCCAAATATATGCGAGAATGCTATGGGGGCAATCTCATGAGCAAGAAGAGAATCATTGTTGCACTCAATGCATGGCAAATCTAGCATGAGAGAGGCAACACATAGAGATATATGACAAGGAACAACAACAATCGTGTGCAAAGCATGTAGATGGTTGTCATCAACCACATGAAATGAGCAAGTATGAGTCATTGGTGATGCAACAAGGCAAGCAAACATAGTAATCAAGTCGTGCAAACTAGTGGAGCGAAGATGCAACACACTAGAATAAATCATGGCAATCATGTCATGTGAGCAAATAATAGGCATAGGGGTGCACATGACATATCATAAAGCACGAACACAAAGCAAGATGAAAGTATCATCATAGGAATGGTGCACATAATGAACATGGCAAGAACAAGCAATATCTCCACCAAGCTTGCAACTACACATACAAGTACTAGAATCAATCATCATGTGTAATGCAAAGCATGGGTCACAAATGCATGTCAAAGGCATAGGAATGAGCATATGATGCAAAGTGAACATGGTAAGATGGGCATATGATATGTAATGAACAATAGCCCATAGCCAAGTGAGGGCCATGTAGAATGAATGCGCGACGTCTATGCGCGAAGAGAGCGGTGGGAAAGACAATCCATGAGATCCCAAATCATCGTTGCTCTCTAGAGCTCGTTTTGTCAACTCGTGGGATTGCGAGTTTGACAAGTATTCATAGGTACCTACACAAAAGAGACACAAACCAAAGAAATTGTGCGCGTGGTAAATGTACACATCATCCATCATGATGTGTATGTGCACATGTGAGTTAGCACAAGAAAAGCATCGCTCAAAGAAATTTGATGCATGGTATAAGAACATGTGATGCGGAGCATCCCACGATCATCCCCATGCATCCACAACCGTCTCATCAAGAGCCAAGAGGACCCATGACTAGAGCACGAGCTCGAGCTCTCGAGACTGAGGTGACTTCTCTCCTTAGTGAAATATCATATGACCCTCTCGAGACATGGCTACTACCTCAATCTGGAATGTTGTGCATGCTTAGGTACCAAGGAACCAACCTAGGAGAAGCTGCAGCCCAAGATGGACACCAAGAGCAAGAGGAGGAGCTGCAGAGTCGGAGGGAGCGGTACTACCGCTCAAGCCAAGCGGTACTACCGCCAATGAGCAGTACTACCGCTCAAGCCAAGCAGTACTACCGCTGAGCCGAGCCAAGCGGTACTACCGCTCTCCATCCAACCTACTTCCGCAAAACCCGACACACTCCGAGAATCGAGCGGCGTCAGGCGGTACTACCGCCCACCAAGCGGTACTACCGCTGAAAGCGGTACTACCGCATACTCGAGAAGCAGTACTACCGCCCTGCTGTGTGCAGCGTTTGGCCGAGGCCCATGTACTCGTTCGCCCCTAACTTACCCCTTGGAGGTCCTAGACTATAAATAGACCTTCCCTCATCCTTTCTAGGGTTAGCTTTGGATTTGCTCATATTTGGTGTGAGAGCCTTTGCTCATCCACTTGGCTACTTCTCCTTGAGATCAGGACCTCTACGGAGAAGATCCCCCAAGCGGATTCAAGACCCCCTCCTAGGGTGGACCCCTCAAGACCTCCTCTCGGAGAAGAACGGCTACCCTTGTATCCTACCCTTTGTTGTCCTTGAATCTTGTGCCACTCTATGTGTTTGATAATCTAGCACTTGTGTGATCGTTTTCTTGTCGGTTGAGTGATCTCTCTCGTTCTCCCGTGTTTTCCCTCGTGTTCTTCCGCTCGTTCTTCGTGTTCCTCGAGGGATTCCTCAAGCGTGAAAGATCGTCAACCTAGGGTTCTGCCCTACATCATCATGGTATCATGAGCCACGTTGATCACGTTATTGGAGCCCCTACCCTCTTTTTCTAGCTTGATTTTGTCGTTTTGTCCTAATTCCGAAAATTCCCCACAAAAATAGCCCCAATTTTTTTTTATTTGTTAGTGTGATGAAATTTTGTTGATTTTGATCCGTGGATTTGCTTGGTTTCGAGTCGATCTAGCATCTCTCCAAGTTTCACCTCTTTCCATCCACAAAATCCATCAATTTTGACCCGAAATCACCCATTTCATACAAAATCGCGCACCGTTCGAACAATCGAGAAAATCTGACTCGGCGGTACTACCGCCCTCCTAGCGGTACTACCGCTGAGAGCGGTACTACCGCCCTCCTAGCGGTACTACCGCTGAGTACGGCACTACCGCCAGCCCCGATCAGCCGAAATAGTCGAAAAATCCCGACACGAGCGGTACTACCGCCCTCTCGGCAGTACTACCGCCTGGCGATTCAGCCTTCCAACTTTCACCATTTTCATCGTAACTTTTCACTCCGAACTCCGATTTGAGTGTTCTTCGGCTCGTTTTGAAGCTATCGACGTGCCCGAGGACCTCACCTTGGTTTCACCACCTTTTGACACCATCAAATTTTCCAAACATCGGCATCTTTGCCTAGGGCTTAAACCACATCATCCGCTATACCACCTCCACTTTCCGCTACCATATTGTTGCTTTTGGACTTTGAGAATTTGAGTTGTGGTTCTCGTGTCCTATTGTGTTTCGGCTATATAGGTACGGTTCGACGTCAACATCACCACCGCTCATCTTCGCCAAGGACTCATCCACGTCAAGGACGGTAACCTCGACGACATCTTTGTCATCTCTCGCAATTGCATTGATAACCACATAGCCTTACTTTTGCGTTGCTTACCCATCGAGACTAGCCATTGAGTATTGCCGGCAACGTGACTTGTGCACCTTAGTGATCATACTCCATAGCATACATAGCATACCATAGTGGTGCATATCTTGAGATCAACTTGTGTGTCACAATGTTGTCATAGCATACACAATTGCTATCTTGGTTAGTGAAGTTTGCATAAGAAAAGAGCTCAAAAGTGAAAGAGCCACCCAAGCTTTTAAGCAAAGAGGAAAGATAAGCAAAGAGCTTATAAGCAAGAACCATAGCATCATACAACATTAAGATTGTCATATCCGATCATCTTGGATCATAGCACCGAAATATCATACATATAGCATACTTGGGATAGAGATCGTTGCATTTTGCCTAATAGGTTGTGCACAAGTTAGCGTATCCGCCTTTTGGGCAATCGTGCTAGCGTCTCTCTAGTATTGTGCAACAAGAGCATTCTCGTGGTTTCCACATTTTGGCTCACTTTTGGTTTGCACAATCCCACTTATCTATTTGCGTGTGTGTTTCGTGTACCACTACTTGCTTGGTCTACTTGTTACATTTGCGAATTTGCGAATCTTTTCAACTTTATTGAGTCTCACTTACAATCGCATCAAATTTTGTGCCACAATCCTAACCGAGCTCCACCATAAGTGATGTAGGCGGAACCCTCGTGGGCGATCTTTCACGCTTGGAGAGAATCCCTACGAGGAACACGAAGAACGAGCGGAAGAACACGAGGGAAAACACGGGGAGAACGAGAGAGAGATCACTCAACCGACAAGAAAACGATCACACAAGTGCTAGATTATCAAACACATAGAGTGGCACAAGATTCAAGGACAACAAAGGGTAGGATACAAGGGTAGCCGTTCTTCTCCGCGAGGAGGTCTTGATGGGGTCCACCCTAGGAGGGGGTCTTGAATCCGCTTGGGGGATCTTCTCCGTAGAGGTCCTGATCTCGAAGGAGAAGTAGCCAAGTGGATGAGCAAAGGCTCTCACACCGAAATATGAGCAAATCCAAAGCTAAGCTAACCCTAGCTAGGAGGAGGTGGGGGAGTTTATATAGCATATGTCCACGAAGGGGTAAGTGAGGAGGGGATACATGGGCCTCTGGCCCGACTCTGCGTGCAAGCAGGCGGTAGTACTGGCAAAGGGCGGTAGTACCGCTCAAGCGGTAGTGCCGCTTGGGCTGGCGGTAATACGGCCCGGATCGTGCGAACACTAGTACTTGTCGGGTTGAGCGGTAGTGGCGGCGGCGGTGGGGGCGGTAGTACCGCTGGTTAGCGGTAGTACCGCTTACGAAGCGGCAGTAGTACCGCTCGTCACAGGTCTTCTTCCGTCTTCACTTCGAGGCTTCCCTCGCGGATGGTGTAGTTGTTCCTTGGCGCTTGCACTCCTCCTCGTCGTCCTTAGTGTTCGACAATACCTATGCAGCAGCACACAGTGGAGTGTCAAGTAGTATACCATCCTCGAAGGGGTCAAGTGAGCACGTGTAAAGGAGATGATTCACCTTTGTGTATGTGAAGTAGATGTCGCACGTGTCACTCGCCGAACGGACTCTTGACATGGTGATGTCCATAGGATGCTCCGCATCATCTCCCCTCCCTTGGGAAAGATCCGGCCTCGGATCATGATCCTCATCACCATGGAAACAGTTGTCGTAGACGAACTTGTAGTTGGACGAAGTGGAAGACATGGCGCAATCCAAGTAGTCCAAGGTGTCGCTGGAGTGATAGACATGCAAAAAGAGCAAACACAAGCAACACTTGGAAATACAATGGTTAGCGCACACAAAGTGTCCATCATGTAAGAAAGAGTCCGTGCGGTAAGATTGTTCATGACAAAGCACATGAAGCTTAGCAAGATGATATGAAATGAGATGTAAAGCATTCGTGGGAGCAAAAGCATTCATTGTGCACACAATTGTGTTATGAGTATGAGCAATGCAACCACGGTGCAAAATGATGTCATAGTGAGACGGTTTATCAATAGCATGAATATGGCAATGGATGCTCAATATGATTATGTTATCATGTAATTGATGATAGGCAATATGATCACGATGTATGAATATGCCATCAAGAAAGATCACAACAAATTTGCTAAGAAAATTCACAAGCTCATATATCATGGATGACATGGGAATACAAGAAGCAACAAGGCAATCATGATGTGAGTCAATCCATGCATAGGGTGCAAACTTGTGGTGAGTATGATATGTCCATCGAGCATGACATGTGTGAGCACAATCAACAAATATGGAGGTATTGGTGTACCAATGCTCGATGTCGAGGCATGAGTGGAGTTCCGAAGGTACCTCAATGTGAAGGTCCATAGAGTCCATCTCCAATGTCGGTCCTCCATCCAATATATGTATCATGTAGACAAGAAGAAGGAAACAACAATGAAAGTATGGCCCATCCAATATGCAAACTTGAGGATGGCTCAAAGGAAGGAGTTCACCTCAAGAAAGTTCCCAAAGATGTTGGAGTCGTACATCATGTATGTCTTCACATATCCAATATGTCGCATAACGGCACCGCCTTGTGAATCCTTCAAAATGAAAGAACATGACAAACACTCGGAAAAACAAATGAGGTTAGCGGAAGTGCAAAACCTATCATTCGTGTGGTAAGATACCGAACAAGTGTATGCATCATGCTCATCATAAGAAAGTACAAGGGAGCGTTTCATAGTATGGAGGCATATGATGCAAGAACAACCAAATGCAATGGGCGCAATCAAACAAGCATGCATCACAAGTAATATGTCAAAGTCTCCAAGATCAATAAGCATAGTATGGTTGCACTCAATACAAGTGGATATGAGAGAGGCAACTAATGGACACAAGAGACCATGATCAAGATATATCATGTGAGAGGCATGAGCATATATGTCATCAACCCAAGAAAGCAAGTAATAGTGGAACATGGGTGATGCAACATAGCAAGCAATCATATCAATCAAGTGAAGCAAGCTAGTAGTGCAAAGATGCAACGTACTAGAAGGAATCAAGGCAATCATGTCATGGGTGCAAATAGTGTGCATGAATACTTCACATGACATGTCACAAGCATGAAGGCAAGATATGAGCAAAATAGCATCAATAGCATGGGGCACATGATAAACATGGCAAAAGCAACAAGGATCTCCACCAAGCATGCAAATACACATAGGAGTAGCGTAATGGTGAATCATGGGTATATGCAAGCAAGGGTCACAATTGCATGGCAAAGGCATAGAAGCAAGCATAACATGCAAAGTGAACACGATAGAATGGGCATAAGGTAACAAGTGGTAAATAGCCCAAAGCCGTGTGAGAGCCAAGTAGAAGAGATCGCGTAGTCCTTGCGCAAAAGGAATGGTGGGAATGAAAGTCCACGTGATCCCAAGTCATCGTTGCTCTCAAGAGCTCGTTTAAATCAACTCTTGGGATTGAGAAGTTGACGAGTATGCATGAGTACCTATACAAAACAAAGACAAAGGAAAAATTGTGTGTGCATGGTACATATACACATCATCCATCATGATGCACATGCATGTGTCGGTTAGCACAAAATATCCATTGCTCAAATAAATGAGATGCGTGATATAGAAACATGTCATCCATCATGATAGGTTTGATGTTATGTATAGCATAATGGAGACTCAAATTGTGTAATGCATCATGAGAAATATGTAGAGCATTGTTATTCATGGAATGCATAAGGTGCAAGCAATTATGTGAATCATGCAAAGTATGGGATGAATTAAAATCTCCTAATGTGTATGAGGAAACTATGGGGTCTCCTCATGAGCATTAATGGATACATCACATGGAGAATATTGACAACATCCAAAACAATGCATATTTGGAACAATGTGATCATGGCATGGAATAGTAGATGAATTGCATAAATCATGTAAAGGAAGCATGGCAATATCATCACAAGAGAAGCAAAATCCAATGACCATCATCTCGTCATCTATGCCATAAGTGCAAATGGGATTTATTTTAATGGGGCATGCATAGTTACTATGTTGAGATTGAAATGAGGCAATATGGGAGATCTCACTCATAGCATATGACAAGTTCAATGGATTGTCAAACATGAAGTGACCAATCGAATTTTCACATGATATCCTATGGAGCATGGCATCACAACTAGGCAACTCAACATGCTCATCATCATATTCATCATAAATAGGTAAGTCAAGGCATGAAGAAGTTTCACTAGCATGAAGCATGGTAATAGGTGGGTCGACATCATGGGAGCAATCAATGTCAAGATTGTCCACTAGTGGGACAAGAGAAGTACCATCACCTATGTTACCTTTGGAGCATTGCTCCTGTGTTGTAGGTGAGGTGTTAACGATCCATTCGTTGTCATCTTCATCTTGATGGAACCATGTGGGGGGTGTATCATCGTCCATCATGGCCATCGTCGTCTCCAATGGAGGAATAGACTCATCAAGGATAGGCATGTCGTCATGTAGGAGACCTAGCACCAAAGAAGAAAACACACTAAGAGTAGAGGTTAATTCGTTAGGAATCATAGTGGCCTCACATGCCGTGTCAACTACCTCACTCACTAAGTGTTGTGGCTCACTCACTCCCTCAAGGATGCTCTCACTCGTATGGTGGGTGGAGTCACTCAAATGGCGCTCAACCTCACATAGGATGTGTGGCATGCTCTCATCTGTGGGGCTAGTGGTGGTCACACTCATCCTCTCACAGGAAATGCTCTCAATGTCACGTATGGTGGAGTCACTCATCTCTCTCATGGGGTGGTGGCTCTCCTCACATGACAAATGGGGTAGCTCAACATGTGTGGGTGTCGGAGAGGTGTAGGTGCAAATGTCTCCATGCTGTGTCGCGTAAGCTTGACTCGGAGTATGAGTCCAATGTGGGCGTCGTCTTCATGTTGTTGAAGAGGTTCGCGCTCGTCGCCGTGGTCGAAGGGGATGGCCCTTGCTCGACCGTCTTGTCACCGTCTTGGTGTTGGAGGCCCATATGATGTGGCACCTCATAGCTCGTCTCCATGACCGAAGGGAGTTTCCCATGCTCGGCCATCTTCCTTGAGGGGCTTCCGAAGATGGAAGTGTCGCCCTCGCTCATAGGTGGTCGCCTTGGACTTGATGAAGTCGATGTAGGCGTACGTGGGAAGTAGGCGAAGATGCCGACGTCCAAAGGCGAAGATGCCTTGAGAACACTTGGCGAAGATGCCAAAGTGGTTGATGTAGCCGTAAGCGCCGTCTTGGTGGTGGTCGTCTCGCGGTCTTCTCTTGTGCGTATGAAGCTTCGACTTGGCGTGAAGTAGGGCTTGTTGGGACTTGTGCATTTGCGCTTGTGAAGCATCTTCATGATGATGATGTCGTTGTCGTGCTTGAGCTCCTTGGCGTTCGTCGTCGTCATGCACATGATGCTTGAGGTGACTTGCCCTTCATGGCGATGTTGATCACGAATGTGATGGTGGTCTCCATGGAGATGTGGACGACTTGCGCTTGCATCGCTTGGGCGCCCAAGACTTGTGGCTTGAGCGTCGCCGCCTTGAAGATGACGAAGGGAAGAAGACTTGATCAAGGCCGAATCTCCTCCATCCTTGCATCTTGCTCCTCTTTATGTGCGGCAAGCTTCTTATCGAAGTAGTCCCTTCTCCTTGCTTCGGAGTGATGAATGTCGATGGAGATGTTCTCGCGCGCTCTCGCAATCTTGATTGTGTGCTTTGCACTTGTCGTTGTAGATCGAATAGAGGCGCTTTGGTGATGTAGTTGTTCACGCCGTCGTTGTTGTCGAAGACCGGAGATGGAATGCCTTGCCTATCCATCACAAGACTCGAGCAAATATGAGTGGGAGAAAGAGAAGAACTTATACCAATGTACCTTGACCGATGTTGACAATGAATCAAGTTCACTCAAATGCGGACAATGAAATAGCACTATTGGTACCAATCCTTGTCGGTTCTCACACCTACACAAGTAAAGCTTATGGAGGAGCTCGGTGAGGATAGTGGCACAAAATTTAATGCAAAATGTTAGCAAGAGTCAATAATGTTGAAAGAGATTCACAAATTTGCAAGTGAAACAAATGGACCACTAGCAAAGAATGGCACGGAAACACACACACGGATAGATAAATGGGGTCGTGCAACCAAGGAATGAGCACAAAATGTGGAATCCACGAAAACGCTCGTGTTGCACAACTCAAGAGAGACGCTAGCACGATTGCTCAATAGGCGGATCGACACTTGTGCACAACCTATAAGATGCAAAATGGATAAACTTCTATCCCAAATATGCTATGTATGTATGGTTCGGTGTTTCTCTCAAGATGATCCAAGATGATCGGATATGACAATCTTATGTGCAATATGGTATGATGCTATGGCACTTGCTTACAAGCTCTTTGCTCTCTTTCTTTTGCTTAAAAGCTTTATTTCTTTTTTTTCTTCTATGGCCACTTTGCACAATGCACAAACCAAGATAGCAATTGTGTATATGCGGAACAAACTTGAGACACAATGGGTGATATGATACCAATATGATATGGTATGGTATGTAATGGAAGGTATGATCACTAATGTGCACAAGTAACGTTGCGGCAATACTCAAATGGCTAGTCTCGATAGGCAAATAGCATAAAAGTAAGGCTAGGGGTTAACAATGCAATGGCAAGGGGAATATACAATGGAGGGATACGACGATACCAAGATGATATGGAGGTTACCGTCCGGTGATGATGAGTAGCGGTGTTCTTGATGTGGATACCAAGATGATGGAGACGCGTCCCTAAGTAGCCGAAACACCTTAGGAAACGGAAAAACCGCGAACTCAAAATCTCAACGTCAAATGTCAAAATGGTGGTAGCGGGAATGCGGTGGTGGTTTGCACTTCGCAATGCGGAAGTGGAATGATGGGCTATACACGTGTCGGAGTTGAAGTTGCTGTCCCTAAGTAGCCGAAACACCTTAGGAGACACAAGCCACAACTCGAAAAAGCTCAATCAACAATTGGGTTAAGTTGGGTTGTCGGAAGTGTATGGTGGGCAAGGTTATGTGGAAGTGGTGGTGGTGGTTGATGAAGAAGCAATCATCCCTAAGTAGCCGAAACACCTTAGGAGACTCGAATCACTACTCAAGCAACCACTAATGCTATGGGGAACAAAATTGGTTAGGTTGCGGAAGTCGGTGGTGGTTATCACGGAGGATGTGGCGGAAGCCCTAGGCAAAGATGCCAAAGTTCACAAAATTTGATGGAGTCAAATGGTGATAGTAGTATTTTTATGGGAAGGGGGGTGTCAATAGCTTCGAAACGAGCTAAAGAACGTCAAAATCGGACTCCGGATGAATTAGTTATGGCCGAAACGGTGAAACGGAAAAAACTGAAATTGGGTTGGGCGGTAGTACCGCTTGGGAGGGCGGTAGTACCGCTCGTAAGCGGTAGTACCGCTTGGAATGGGCGGTAGTACCGCTCGTGTCGGGTTTTTTCGCAAAATCGAGCTCTGGGAGGGGCGGTAGTGCCGCTTGGAAGGGCGGTAGTACCGCTTGGAGGTGCTAAGCGGTAGTACCGCTTGGAAGGGCGGTAGTACCGCTCGTGTCGGGATTTTTCGCAAATCCGGATAGGGGCGCGATTTTGGGGCGGAAATGGATGATTTCGGGGGCAAAATTTGATGGATTTTGTGGATGGAAGGTGGGGAAACTTGGGGGAATGCTAGATCCACTTGAAACCAAGCAAATCCACGGATCAAAATCAACAAAACATCATCAAAACTAACAAATCACAAAAAAAATTGGGGCTATTTTTATGGGGAATTTTCGAATTAGGACAAAACAACAAAATCAAGCTAGAAAAAGAGGGTAGGGGCTCCAAAACGTGATCAACGTGGCTCATGATACCATAGATGATGTAGGCGGAACCCTCGTGGGCGATCTTTCACGCTTGGAGAGAATCCCTCGAGGAACACGAAGAACGAGCGGAAGAACACGAGGGAAAACACGGGAGAACGAGAGAGATCACTCAACCGACAAGAAAACGATCACACAAGTGCTAGATTATCAAACACATAGAGTGGCACAAGATTCAAGGACAACAAAGGGTAGGATACAAGGGTAGCCGTTCTTCTCCATGAGGAGGTCTTGATGGGGTCCACCCTAGGAGGGGTCTTGAATCCGCTTGGGGATCTTCTCCGTAGAGGTCCCGATCTCGAAGGAGAAGTAGCCAAGTGGATGAGCAAAGGCTCTCACACCGAAATATGAGCAAATCCAAAGCTAAGCTAACCCTAGCTAGGAGGAGGTGGGGGAGTTTATATAGCATATGTCCACGAAGGGGTAAGTGAGGAGGGGATACATGGGCCTCTGGCCCGACTCTGCGTGCAAGCAGGGCGGTAGTACGGGCGAAAGGCGGTAGTACCGCTCAATGTAGTGCCGCTTGGGCTGGCGGTAGTACCGGGCCGGATCGTCGAACACTAGTACTTGTCGGGTTGAGCGGTAGTGGCGAGCGGCAGTGGGGGCGGTAGTACCGCTGGTTAGCGGTAGTACCGCTTACGGGGGGCGGTAGTACCGCTCGTCCTGGGTCTTCTTCCGTCTTCACTTCCAGGCTTCCCTCGCGGATGGTGTAGTTGTTCCTTGGCGCTTGCACTCCTCCTCGTCGTCCTTAGTGTTCCGACAATACCTATGCAGGCACACGAGTGGAGTGTCAAGTAGTATACCATCCTCGAAGGGGTCAAGTGAGCACGTGTAAAGGAGATGATTCACCTTTGTGTATGTGAAGTAGATGTCACACGTGTCACTCGCCGAACGGACTCTTGACATGGTGATGTCCATAGGATGCTCCGCATCAATAAGCTTTCATTTGTGTAGGTGTGAGAACCGACAAGAATCGGTACCAAGAGTGCTATTTCATTGTCCGCATTTGAGTGAACTTGATTCATTTTCAACATCGGTCAAAGGTACATTGGTATAAGTTCTTTTCCGTTCTACCACTCACATCTTGTTTGGAATGATGGATAGGCCAAGTTCTTCTACCAACCCACTCTTCATCGAGAAAGACGACGACATGTCCTCATACGTCACCAAGAGCCACCTCTTTGGTGCACTGTGAGCGTTGCACCAAGAACAACAAGCAATGAGCGATCCGATCGACAACCTCGCCACCGACTTGCGACTCTCCGAGCAACGTACAAGAGACTACTTCGACAACAAGTTCGAGGCTCACAAGGAAGAGAATGATGCAAGAATGGACGAGATCCGCGCGTTGATGAGAAAACGACATCATTCCACTTCTTCATCATCAAGACGGAGCAGCTCGAGTCGACATTCCGACGACACATTCTACGACTCAAGTACACCGTCATCGAACACTCTTCAACGAGCCGCGCGCCAAGACCGTCATACATCTCGCAACCCGCTACATGACAAGCATTCACAAGAGCAAGTTGATGATCAAGTTCCTCGTCCTCAATCAAACTAAGAGGCTTTTGCTCAAGCCCAAGAACGACAACGTCTTCGTCGCCAACAAGAGGAAGAAAGAGCACGTCGTCACCAAGACGAACAAGACGCCAAGGCTCAACGTCTTCAACAACAACAACGTGAAGCGCAAGCTCTTGAGGCGCAACGTGCCCTTCAAGAATCAAGTAGAGCCTTCGCCAACCGCAATCGCGAACGGCGCAATCAAGAAGAAGCCCTTCGAGAAGAAATCCAAGAGAGGAACTACCAACCTCATGTACAACGTCAAGTTCCTCAAGCTCCTCCACAAGCTCGTCAAGCTCCACCTCAACATCAAGTTCAACAAGAGCAAGTTGATCATGGTCTTCCTCCGCGCCAAGAGCAACATGAAGACGAGTACATTCCACGTCAAGGACGTCATCATCAACATCGCCAACAACACAATGAAGAGCAACGCTACGGCAAGCTAAAATTCACCATGCCCAAGTTCAATGGAAGCAATGACCCCGAAGACTACCTCTCATGGGCATTGAAGGTTGACAAAATCTTCCGTTTGCACAACTACGATGAAGCGAAGAAAATCGCTATGGCATCACTTGAGTTCCAAGACTATGTGCTCATATGGTGGGAACAAATCATTGAGAGACGACAAGCAAGAGTTGAACCTCCAATCACCACTTGGGCTCAAATGAAGGATGTCATGCGAGCACGTTTTGTGCCAACCTACTACAACCGCGACCTCTTCAAGAAACTCCAACTACTCAAGCAAGGAACAAAGAGCGTTGAAGAATACTACAAGGAGATGGAGATAGCCATGATTCGAGCCAATGTCAAGGAAGATGATGAGCAAACTATGGCACGTTTCTTGAACGGACTCAATCATCCCATCAAGAAGATCGCCGACTTCCAACCATACTCATCCCTCATTGAGCTCGTACATCAAGCTACAAAGGCGGGCGCCAAGTACAAGATGACTTCAAATGCATAAGTACTCATCCAAGACCCCGGCTTCTCCAACAACCAAGCTTCAACGACTCCTCCAACATCTACACCAACCAAGCTTCCTTCAAGAAGCGACGACAAGTCAAGTTACAAGAAGACATCGACAAGTTCAAGTCGTCCTCCTCCTACTACAAGCAACCTCAAGCCGCGTGCTTCATCCTCTACTCCGACCGATGAGACCATCAAGACAAGCTCCTTCAAGTGTTTCACTTGCGGCGGCCGAGGCCACAAGTCATACGAATGCACCAACAAGCGCACCATGATCCTCAACGACGATGGCACATATAACTCTATGAGTGAAGAGGAAATGGAAGCCCTTGAGCAAGTGGCCATGCACCGGCAAGTGAATGAAGATGAAGATGATCAAGTCTTTTGTGATGAGGATTCGAGCCCCGCTCTCGTTGTCTCCAAGGTCTTGACTCTTCAACATCAACAAGAAGAAGACCAACGATGCCACATCTTTCACACAAAAGCCGGCATCAATGGACGGTCCATCAAGGTCATCATCGATGGAGGTAGTTGCCACAACTTGGCAAGTGAAGAACTATGCTCCAAGCTACAATTGGTCAAGAGGAAGCACCCACACCCCTACAAGGTTCAATGGCTAAGTGACTCGGCACTATCTGAGTCGAGCATACGGTCCAAGTCTCCTTCAAAATTGGTGCTTATGAAGACACTTTGGAGTGTGATGTGGTCCCAATGACCGTTTGCCACCTCCTTCTTGGTCGACCATGGCAATTCGACCATGGTGTCATCCACAATGGGCGAACCAATCACTATAGCTTCAAGATGAAAGGGAAGGAGTATGTGCTCGACCTATGTCTCCTAGTCACGTGATAGCCGACAAGCAAGCCACACATCATAGAGAAAAGAGAGAAAGTGATCCACCCAAAAGTGAGTGAGAGCCACAAGCCAAATTTGAGAGACTCTTAGCCTAGAGAAAAACCTCATTCTATTTGCCACCAAAAGTGAGATGAGAGAAGTGTGTGAGCACCCATCGAGTGTGATGCACTTTGTCCTTGTGTGCAAGGATGGAGAACCAAAACTAACACCATTCACGAGCTACCTTTGGTGTTTCAATCTCTTTGCAGGAATTTCAAGATGTTTTCCCGATGAGCTACCTCGGGTCTACCTCCTCTTGAGGCATTGAGCATCGAATCGACCTCATCCCCGGGCGCCGCTACCAAACAAAGCTCCATACCGAGTCAATCCGGAAGAAACCAAGGAGATTCAGCGGCAAGTACAACAACTCATCGACAACGGTCATGTACGTGAAAGCCTAAGCCCTTGTGCCGTTCCGGTTATTCTTGTGCCTAAGCCCGATGGAAGTTTCCGCTTGTGTTCGATTGTAGACCTATCAATGCTATTACCGTTCGATATAGGCATCCCATTCCTCGATTAGATGACATGCTTGATGAACTTAGTGGAGCCAACTTTTCTCAAAATTGATCTTCAAAGTGGCTATTATCAAATACGCATACAAGAGGGTGATGAATGGAAAACTGCTTTCAAAACCAAATTTGGTTTATATGAGTGGTTAGTGATGCCTATGGGTCTTCGGAAGCTCCGGTACTTTTGTGCGTCTTATGCATCATGTGCTTCGTCCTTATATTGGAGTCTTTGTTGTGGTTTACTTTGATGATATTCTTGTGTTTAGCAAAACCATGAAAGAGCACTTCAATCATGTAAAATCTGTGTTGCAAACTCTTACAAGGAAAGCCTTTATGCAAATTTGAAAAAATGCACTTTTGGAGTCGACAAAGTGGTTTTCTTGGGTTTTGTTGTTTCTTCAAAGGGTGTCCATGTTGATGAATCTAAAATTGAAGCAATCAAAACTTGGCCCCAACCCACCAATTTGCAACAAGTGCGAAGTTTTCTTGGTCTTGCGGGTTTCTATCGTCGCTTTGTGAAAGATTTTAGCACAATTGCCGCTCCTTTGCATGCTTTGAGCAAGAAGAATACTCCCTTTGTTTGGGGAACTTTGCAATCAACCGCTTTTGATGAGCTCAAGTCTTTGCTTACTCATGCTCCGATTCTTGCTTTGCCCAATTTTGACAAAACTTTTGAGGTTCATTGTGATGCAAGTGGTACCGGAATTGGCGGAGTTTTAATGCAAGAAAAACGAGCCATTGCATATTTTAGTGAAAAACTCTCCGGTGCTCAACTTAATTATCCCATCTATGACAAAGAATTGTATGCTTTAGTGCGTGTGCTACATGTTTGGGAACATTACCTTAGACCGCATGAGTTTGTCATCCATACCGATCATGAAACGCTTAAGTACCTCAAAGGTCAAACTAAATTGAACAAGCGTCATGCCAAATGGAGTGAATTCATTGAATCTTTTCCTTATGTGATCAAGTACATTAAGGGTAAAGAAAATGTAGTTGCCGACGCGCTTTCACGCATAAACATGCTTGTCACTCAACTTGAGTTGAATGTTATTGGTTTTGAGCATATAAAAGACTTGTATGAGCATGATCCATCTTTTGCTTCTCCTTATGCTAAGTGTTTGACGCATACGTCTTGGGAACAATATTACATCAAGGATGGTTACCTTATGAGAGCTAACAAACTTTGCATTCTGAGTCTTCTCTTCGTTTGCTCCTTTTGCAAGAGGCTCATGGAGGCGGCCTCATGGGACACTTTTGACGCGACAAGACATTCGCCGCACTCTCCAACAACTACTTTTGGCCCAAGATGTTCATGACGTCTCACGCTTCACCAACCGATGCTACACATGTCGCAAAGCTAAGTCTAAAGCTCAATCTCATGGTCTTTACATGCCTCTTCCTATTCCATATCAACCATGGGAAGACATTAGTATGGATTTTGTACTTGGTTTGCCTAGGACTCAAAAGGGCAAGGATTCCGTCTTTGTTGTTGTGGATAGATTTTCTAAAATGGCACATTTCATTCCTTGCAACAAGATAGACGATGCTTCACATGTTGCAAATCTCTTTGTAGGAAATCTTGCGACTCCATGGCGTACCAAAGACAATCGTCTCCGATCGTGACGTCAAGTTCTTGAGTTACTTTTGGAAGACCCTATGTGCCAAGCTCGGAATCAAGCTCTTGTTCTCCTCGGCATACCATCCTCAAACCGACGGCCAAACGGAGGTGACGAACCGCACACTATCCACTCTACTTCGTGTCTTGATCACGAAGAACATCAAGGAGTGGGAAGCATGTCTACCCATCGCCGAGTACGCCTACAATCGTGCAAGACATTCAACTACCGGCAAGTCCCCCTTCGAGGTCGTCTATGGTTTCAACCCGTTGTCCCCATTGGACATTCTACCACTTCCTCTCCAAGAGCGCACCAACATGGATGCAAGTGAACGAGCAAGCTACATCAAGAAGATGCACGAAGATACAAGGCACACCATCGAGCGCCAAGTACAACGCCAAGCAAACAAGCTCAACGCCAACAAGCAACCCATCGTCTTCAACATTGGTGATAGAGGCAAAGGTGTCCCGATGTTTCGATGAGATGGTGGCTATCGTTTCTGTGGGAGTCGACCTTGACGATCCGACTACGAACGTGCGAGACGTCGCGCCTTAGCAATCGCTAAACCAACTTCCGAGGGTTATTGACCACGCCGGAGCACGATCAACCTGACCACGAGGGCCTGTTTCCTGCGAGCAAACGAAGAACAAGCAAGAAACTGAGATTGCAATCTGGATATTGTGAATATAAGATGAAAGCTTTATTGATCAAGGTGGGGTTACGTGACGCCTTTATGCAGTCGTTGAACACAAACGGCACGCGAAGTTGCAGCTATGGCGAACTTTTAATCTAAACAAAACCCAAGGTCTAAACGGTGCCCTAAGGGCTGTATATATGGAGGAAGAGGGGAATTTCGTGGCCCTTGGTGGAGGGTCCGAAATCAACCCTAACTCTTGTTTCCCCACACATACGGACTCTAAAAACAGCCTATACTTAAGTATTTCGAAATTACATGGGCCTGGCCCAATAATAAGGTGACGCAGCACCTAGAATAGCCTATGGACGAATATTATGAAGTGGCATCTTGTATATTTCGTCCAAGGCCTCATGCACTCATTAGGGTGGCTTCAATGTCCTGGAATCATCACTTGTAACTCCGTTCTTGTTCTCCTTGCGCATGCCAACATCTCCATGCTTGAACTTGCTCCAAGGTTCATCTTCCTTGTCCATGGTAGGCCCTTCATTTGTAAGCAAAACAAATGTATCCAATTTAGGCAGCATCATATTCTCATGAACATTGGAATCGTTACCAAGAAACGTAAGTACCTGATAATTCAATTGGCGTGCGCGAGCTCTAGTAATTGGTCCAGTATGTATAGCAGCAGGGGCTGTGGGTGTAACAATGTTATTGATGTCCTCATCACATATGAATTGAGCAAAATCAAGGTCATCATGGAAACAAGCATGTAAACGTGAGGTAGTGATGCAAATATGTGTGACAAGAGAATAAGCATCTACCTCAAGAGTATAGCAAGCATGCATAAAGCGCTCGACAAATGGTCGATGGTAGGCATAGGAATCATTCACAACACCAAATAAGATGAGATGTCTAAACACATGGGTCAAGTGTAAGACAATCCAAGCATAATATGCATAGGGTGTAGTGAAGATAGTATGGCACTCAACACAATAGAAAGAGCAATTGTTCATCATGTGTGAGGCAATCAAGTCAAGCATGTAGCAATCAATGGGACATGGCATATGTGAAGTAATGACATTGTTGCAACCAAGCATATGAGAGAAGCAAGTAATCCAAGAATTGGATGCAACACACAAGGTACATATATCATGATGCATGGGAATGTGATAATGGCAAGTCGAAGCAAGATCTCTACTAAGTGCGCAATCAAGTGGTCCAAGATGACCAATAAGTCTCACGTGTAAGCAACACAAGTAGTATGATCTGCAATATCCATGCTCAAGAAAGATGTCACCTTGAAGGCATGTCCTTGTGCATTCTTCACAATACGAAGCACAAACAAGTGCGATGTAGAATAAATCGTGGTAGAAGGTGGTTCGCTCTCAAGAGCTCAGTGGTCAACTCACGTGAAGTGGAAGTCGACACAAAGTCCAAGTATCCTACACATGCACAAAGCAAAACAAAGAAAGTATGCGCATGGTAGACAAACGCATCATCCATCATGATGGTTCTCATCCTTTGTACATAACCATTAGAAGGACAAGTGCATGAATAATATGATGCAACAATGGCGATATTCATGGCACTGGGTATATGGCGCAAAGAGTTAAGACAAGCATGCTTCACAAGAATTATGTCAAAATCTCCAAATATATGCGAGAATGCTATGGGGGCAATCTCATGAGCAAGAAGAGAATCATTGTTGCACTCAACGCATGGCAAATCTAGCATGAGAGAGGCAACACATAGAGATATATGACAAGGAACAACAACAATCGTGTGCAAAGCATGTAGATGGTTGTCATCAACCACATGAAATGAGCAAGTATGAGTCATTGGTGATGCAACAAGGCAAGCAAACATAGTAATCAAGTCGTGCAAACTAGTGGAGCGAAGATGCAACACACTAGAATAAATCATGGCAATCATGTCATGTGAGCAAATAATAGCCATAGGGGTGCACATGACATATCATAGCACGAACACAAAGCAAGATGAAAGTATCATCATAGGAATGGTGCACATAATGAACATGGCAAGAACAAGCAATATCTCCACCAAGCTTGCAACTACACATACAAGTACTAGAATCAATCATCATGTGTAATGCAAAGCATGGGTCACAAATGCATGTCAAAGGCATAGGAATGAGCATATGATGCAAAGTGAACATGGTAAGATGGGCATATGATATGTAATGAACAATAGCCCATAGCCAAGTGAGGGCCATGTAGAATGAATGCGCGACGTCTATGCGCGAAGAGAGCGGTGGGAAAGACAATCCATGAGATCCCAAATCATCGTTGCTCTCTAGAGCTCGTTTTGTCAACTCGTGGGATTGCGAGTTTGACAAGTATTCATAGGTACCTACACAAAGAGACACAAACCAAAGAAATTGTGCGCGTGGTAAATGTACACATCATCCATCATGATGTGTATGTGCACATGTGAGTTAGCACAAGAAAAGCATCGCTCAAAGAAATTTGATGCATGGTATAAGAACATGTGATGCGGAGCATCCCACGATCATCCCCATGCATCCACAACCGTCTCATCAAGAGCCAAGAGGACCCATGACTAGAGCACGAGCTCGAGCTCTCGAGACTGAGGTGACTTCTCTCCTTAGTGAAATATCATATGACCCTCTCGAGACATGGCTACTACCTCAATCTGGAATGTTGTGCATGCTTAGGTACCAAGGAACCAACCTAGGAGAAGCTGCAGCCCAAGATGGACACCAAGAGCAAGAGGAGGAGCTGCAGAGTCAGAGGAGCGGTACTACCGCTCAAGCCAAGCAGTACTACCACCAGGCCAGCCAGTACTACCGCTCAAGCCAAGCAGTACTACCGCTGAGCCGAGCCAAGCGGTACTACCGCTCTCCATCCAACCTACTTCCAAAACCCGACACACTCCCAGAATCGAGCGGCGTCGAGGCGGTACTACCGCCCACCAAGCAGTACTACCGCTGAAAGCAGTACTACATACTGGAGAAGCAGTACTACCGCCCTGCCTGTGTGCAGCGTTTGGGCCGAGGCCCATGTACTGCTTTCGCCCCAACTTACCCCTTGGAGGTCCTAGACTATAAATAGACCTTCCCTCATCCTTTCTAGGGTTAGCTTTGGATTTGCTCATATTTGGTGTGAGAGCCTTTGCTCATCCACTTGGCTACTTCTCCTTGAGATCAGGACCTCACGGAGAAGATCCCCAAGCGGATTCAAGACCCCTCCTAGGGTGGACCCTCAAGACCTCCTCTCGGAGAAGAACGGCTACCCTTGTATCCTACCCTTTGTTGTCCTTGAATCTTGTGCCACTCTATGTGTTTGATAATCTAGCACTTGTGTGATCGTTTTCTTGTCGGTTGAGTGATCTCTCTCGTTCTCCCGTGTTTTCCCTCGTGTTCTTCCGCTCGTTCTTCGTGTTCCTCGTAGGGATTCCCTCCAAGCGTGAAAGATCGTCAACCTAGGGTTCTGCCCTACATCATCATGGTATCATGAGCCACGTTGATCACGTTATTGGAGCCCCTACCCCTCTTTTTCTAGCTTGATTTTGTCGTTTTTGTCCTAATTCCGAAAATTCCCCACAAAAATAGCCCCAATTTTTTTTGTGATTTGTTAGTGTGATGAAATTTTGTTGATTTTGATCCGTGGATTTGCTTGGTTTCGAGTCGATCTAGCATCTCTCCAAGTTTCACCTCTTTCCATCCACAAAATCCATCGAATTTTGACCCCGAAATCACCCATTTCCGCCACAAAATCGCGCAACCGTTCGAACAATCGAGAAAATCCTGACTCGAGCGGTACTACCGCCCTCCTAGCGGTACTACCGCTGAGAGCGGTACTACCGCCCTCCTAGCGGTACTACCGCTGAGTACGGCACTACCGCCAGCCCCGATCAGCCGAAATAGTCGAAAAATCCCGACACGAGCGGTACTACCGCCCTCTCCGACTGGTACTACCGCCAGCGATTCAGCCTTCCAACTTTCACCATTTTCATCGTAACTTTTCACTCCGAACTCCGATTTGAGTGTTCTTGGCTCGTTTGAAGCTATCGGCGTGCCGAGGACCTCACCTTGGTTTCACCACCTTTTGACACCATCAAATTTTCCAAACATCGGCATCTTTGCCTAGGGCTTAAACCACATCATCCGCTATACCACCTCCACTTTCCGCTACCATATTGTTGCTTTTGGACTTTGAGAATTTGAGTTGTGGTTCTCGTGTCCTATTGTGTTTCGCTATATAGAGTGCGGTTCGGCGTCAACATCACCACCACTCATCTTCGCCAAGGACTCATCCACGTCAAGGACGGTAACCTCGACGACATCTTTGTCATCTCTCGCAATTGCATTGATAACCACATAGCCTTACTTTGGCGTTGCTTACCCTTCGAAACTAGCCATTGAGTATTGCCGGCAACGTGACTTGTGCACCTTAGTGATCATACTCCATAGCATACATAGCATACCATAGTGGTGCATATCTTGAGATCAACTTGTGTGTCACAATGTTGTCATAGCATACACAATTGCTATCTTGGTTAGTGAAGTTTGCATAAGAAAAGAGCTCAAAAGTGAAAGAGCCACCCAAGCTTTTAAGCAAAGAGGAAAGATAAGCAAAGAGCTTATAAGCAAGAACCATAGCATCATACAACATTAAGATTGTCATATCCGATCATCTTGGATCATAGCACCGAAATATCATACATATAGCATACTTGGGATAGAGATCGTTGCATTTTGCCTAATAGGTTGTGCACAAGTTAAGCGTATCCGCCTTTTGGGCAATCGTGCTAGCGTCTCTCTAGTATTGTGCAACAAGAGCATTCTCGTGGTTTCCACATTTTGGCTCACTTTTGGTTTGCACAATCCCACTTATCTATTTGCGTGTGTGTTTCGTGTACCACTACTTGCTTGGTCTACTTGTTACATTTGCGAATTTGCGAATCTTTTCAACTTTATTGAGTCTCACTTACAATCGCATCAAATTTTGTGCCACAATCCTAACCGAGCTCCACCATAAGTGATGTAGGCGGAACCCTCGTGGGCGATCTTTCACGCTTGGAGAGAATCCCACGAGGAACACGAAGAGCGAGCGGAAGAACACGAGGGAAAACACGGGAGAGCGAGAGACCTCAATCTGGAATGTTGTGCATGCTTAGGTACCAAGGAACCAACCTAGGAGAAGCTGCAGCCCAAGATGGACACCAAGAGCAAGAGGAGGAGCTGCGAGTCGGAGGGCGGTACTACCGCTCAAGCCAAGCGTACTACCGCCGTGGCAGTACTACCGCTCAAGCCAAGCAGTACTACCGCTGAGCCGAACCAAGCGGTACTACCGCTCTCCATCCAACCTACTTCAAAAACCCGACACACTCCGGGAATCGAGCAGGCGTCGAGCGGTACTACCGCCCACAGCGTACTACCGCTGAAGCTACTACCATACGAGAGCAGTACTACCGCCTCTGTGTGCAGCGTTTGGGCGAGGCCCATGTACTCGTTCGCCCCAACTTACCTTGGAGGTCCTAGACTATAAATAGACCTTCCCTCATCCTTTCTAGGGTTAGCTTTGGATTTGCTCATATTTGGTGTGAGAGCCTTTGCTCATCCACTTGGCTACTTCTCCTTGAGATCAGGACCTCTCGGAGAAAGATCCCCCAAGCGGATTCAAGACCCCCTCCTAGGGTGGACCCCTCAAGACCTCCTCTCGGAGAAACGGCTACCCTTGTATCCTACCCTTTGTTGTCCTTGAATCTTGTGCCACTCTATGTGTTTGATAATCTAGCACTTGTGTGATCGTTTTCTTGTCGGTTGAGTGATCTCTCTCGTTCTCCCGTGTTTTCCCTCGTGTTCTTCCGCTCGTTCTTCGTGTTCCTCGTGAGGATTCCTCAGCGTGAAAGATCGTCAACCTAGGGTTCTGCCCTACATCATCATGGTATCATGAGCCACGTTGATCACGTTATTGGAGCCCTACCCTCTTTTTCTAGCTTGATTTTGTCGTTTTGTCCTAATTCGAAAATTCCCCACAAAATAGCCCCAATTTTTTTGTGATTTGTTAGTGTGATGAAATTTTGTTGATTTTGATCCGTGGATTTGCTTGGTTTGAGTCGATCTAGCATCTCTCCAAGTTTCACCTCTTTCCATCCACAAAATCCATCAATTTTGACCCGAAATCACCCATTTCAGCCACAAAATCGCGCAACCGTTCGAACAATCGAGAAAATCTGACTCGGCGGTACTACCGCCCTCCTAAGCGGTACTACCGCTGAGCGTACTACCGCCCTCCTAAGCGGTACTACCGCTGAGTCGCACTACCGCCAGCCCGATCAGCGAAATAGTCGAAAAATCCCGACACGGCGGTACTACCGCCCTCTCGCAGTACTACCGCCAGCGATTCAGCCTTCCAACTTTCACCATTTTCATCGTAACTTTTCCTCCGAACTCCGATTTGAGTGTTCTTGGCTCGTTTGAAGCTATCGGCGTGCCGAGGACCTCACCTTGGTTTCACCACCTTTTGACACCATCAAATTTTCCAAACATCGGCATCTTTGCCTAGGGCTTAAACCACATCATCCGCTATACCACCTCCACTTTCCGCTACCATATTGTTGCTTTTGGACTTTGAGAATTTGAGTTGTGGTTCTCGTGTCCTATTGTGTTTGACTATATAGAGTGCGGTTCGGCGTCAACATCACCACCACTCATCTTCGCCAGGACTCATCCACGTCAAGGGCGGTAACCTCGGCGACATCTTTGTCATCTCTAGCAATTGCATTGATAACCACATAGCCTTACTTTGGCGTTGCTTACCCTGAAACTAGCCATTGAGTATTGCGACAGCGTGACTTGTGCACCTTAGTGATCATACTCCATAGCATACATAGCATACCATAGTGGTGCATATCTTGAGATCAACTTGTGTGTCACAATGTTGTCATATATACACAATTGCTATCTTGGTTAGTGAAGTTTGCATAAGAAAAGAGCTCAAAAGTGAAAGAGCCACCCAAGCTTTTAAGCAAAGAGGAAAGATAAGCAAAGAGCTTATAAGCAGAACCATAGCATCATACAACATTAAGATTGTCATATCCGATCATCTTGGATCATAGCACCGAAATATCATATATAGCATACTTGGGATGAGATCGTTGCATTTTGCCTAATAGGTTGTGCACAAGTTCGCGTATCCTTTTAGGCAATCGTGCTAAGCGTCTCTCTAGTATTGTGCAACAAGAGCATTCTCGTGGTTTCCACATTTTGGCTCACTTTTGGTTTGCAATCACTTATCTATTTAGTGTGTGTTTTAGTGTTACTACTTGCTTGGTCTACTTGTTACATTTGCGAATTTGCGAATCTTTTCCTTTATTGAGTCTCACTTACAATCGCATCAAATTTTGTGCCACAATCCTAACCGAGCTCCACCATAAGTGATGTAGGGCGGAACCCTCGTGGGCGATCTTTCACGCTTGGAAGAATCCCTCGAGGAACCACGAAGAGCAGCGGAAGAACACGAGGGAAAACAGGGAAACGAGAGAGATCACTCAGCAAGCAACTTGATCACACATGCTAGATTATCAAACACATGGTGGCACAAGATTCAAGGACAACAAAGGGTAGGATACAAGGGTAGCCGTTCTTCTCATGAGGAGGTCTTGATGGGGTCCACCCTAGGAGGGTCTTGAATCCGCTTGGGGATCTTCTCCGTAGAGGTCCACGATCTCGAAGGAGAAGTAGCCAAATGGATGAGCAAAGGCTCTCACACGAAATATGAGCAAATCAAAGCTAAGCTAACCCTAGCTAGGAGGAGGTGGGGGGTTTATATAGCATATGTCCACGAAGGGTAAGTGAGGAGGGATACATGGGCCTCGGGCTCTGCCGATATAGCGAGCGGTAATCTGCGAACGAAAAGGCGGTAGTACCGCTCAGCGGTAGTCAAGCAGGCTGGCCAATAATGCGGGCGGATCGTGCGAACACTAGTACTTGTCGGGTTGTTGATGATGGCGGCCGGATGGAAGCGTAATCTGCATGGTTAAGCAGTAATAATGCAAGCTTCTGAAGCGATAGTACCGCTGTCTGAGTCTTCTTCGTCTTCTTCCGGGCTTCCCTCGCGGATGGTGTAGTTGTTCCTTGGCTTGCACTCCTCCTCGTGCGTCCTTAGTGTTAAAACAATACCTATGCGAGCTGCAGGTGGAGTGTCAAGTAGTATACCATCCTCGAAGGGGTCAAGTGAACAGCGTGTAAAGAGATGATTCACCTTTGTGTATGTAGTAGATGTGCACGTGTCACTGCGAGCGGACTCTTGACATGGTGATGTCCATGGATGCTCGCATCATCTCCCTCCCTTGGGAAAGATCCGCCCTCGGATCATGATCCTCATCACCATGGAAAGCGGTTGTCGTGAGCGAACTTGGTTAGACGAAGTGGAAGACATGGCGCAATCCAAGTAGTCAAAGTGTCGCTGGAGTGATAGACATGCAAAAAGAGCAAACACAAGCAACACTTGGAAATACAATGGTTAGCGCACACAAAGTGTCCATCATGTAAGAAATCATGCGGTAAGATTGTTCATGACAAAGCACATGAAGCTTAGCAAGATGATATGAAATGAGATGTAAAGCATTAGTGGGAGCAAAAGCATTCATATGCACACAATTGTGTTATGAGTATGAGCAATGCAACCACGGTGCAAAATGATGTCATAGTGAGACGGTTTATCAATAGCATGAATATGGCAATGGATGCTCAATATGATTATGTTATCATGTAATTGATGAGGCAATATGATCACGATGTATGAATATGCCATCAAGAAGATCACAACAAATTTGCTAAGAAAATTCACAAGCTCATATATCATGGATGACATGGGAATACAAGAAGCAACAAGGCAATCATGATGTGAGTCAATCCATGCATAGGGTGCAAACTTGTGGTGAGTATGATATGTCCATCGAGCATGACATGTGAGCACAATCAACAAATATGGAGGTATTGGTGTACCAATGCTCGATGTCGAGCATGGTGGAGTTCGAAGGTACCTCAATGTGAAGGTCCATAGAGTCCATCTCCAATGTAGGTCCTCCATCCAATATGTATCATGTAGACAAGAAGAAGGAAACAACAATGAAAGTATGGCCCATCCAATATGCAAACTTGAGGATGGCTCAAGGGAAGGAGTTCACCTCAAGAAAGTTCCCAAAGATGTTGGAGTCGTACATCATGTATGTCTTCACATATCCAATATGTCGCATACTTGCACCGCCTTGTGAATCCTTCAAAATGAAAGAACATGACAAACACTGGGAAAAACAAATGAGGTTAGCGGAAGTGCAAAACCTATCATTCGTGTGGTAAGATACCGAACAAGTGTATGCATCATGCTCATCATAAGAAAGTACAAGGGAGCGTTTCATAGTATGGAGGCATATGATGCAAGAACAACCAAATGCAATAGGCGCAATCAAACAAGCATGCATCACAAGTAATATGTCAAAGTCTCCAAGATCAATAAGCATAGTATGGTTGCACTCAATACAAGTGGATATGAGGAGGCAACTAATGGACACAAGAGACCATGATCAAGATATATCATGTGAGAGGCATGAGCATATATCCATCAACCCAAGAAAGCAAGTAATAGTGGAACATGGGTGATGCAACATAGCAAGCAATCATATCAATCAAGTGAAGCAAGCTAGTAGTGCAAGATGCAGCGTGCTAGAAGGAATCAAGGCAATCATGTCATGGGTGCAAATAGTGTGCATGAATACTTCACATGACATGTCACAAGCATGAAGGCAAGATATGAGCAAAATAGCATCAATAGCATGGGGCACATGATAAACATGGCAAAAGCAACAAGGATCTCCACCAAGCATGCAAATACATAGGAGTAGCGTGGTGAATCATGGGTATATGCAAGCAAAAGTCCAATGCATGGCAAGGCATAGAAGCAAGCATAACATGCAAAGTGAACACGATAGAATGGGCATAAGGTAACAAGTGGTAAATAGCCCAAAGCCGTGTGAGAGCCAAGTAGAAGAGATCGCGTGAGTCCTTGCGCCAAAAGGAATGGTGTGAATGAAAGTCCACGTGATCCCAAGTCATCGTTGCTCTCAAGAGCTCGTTTAAATCAACTTTGGGATTGAGAAGTTGTGAGTATGCATGAGTACCTATACAAAACAAAGACAAAGGAAAAATTGTGTGTGCATGGTACATATACATCATCCATCATGATGCGCACATGCATGTGTCGGTTAGCACAAAATATCCATGCTCAAATAAATGAGATGCGTGATATGAAACATGTAGTCCATCATGATAGGTTTGATGTTATGTATAGCATAATGGAGACTCAAATTGTGTAATGCATCATGAGAAATATGTGAGCATTGTTATTCATGGAATGCATAAGGTGCAAGCAATTATGTGAATCATGCAAAGTATGGGATGAATTAAAATCTCCTAATGTGTAAGAAACTATGGGGTCTCCTCATGAGCATTAATGGATACATCACATGGAGAATATTGACATCCAAAACAATGCATATTTGGAACAATGTGATCATGGCATGGAATAGTAGATGAATTGCATAAATCATGTAAAGGAAGCATGGCAATATCATCACAAGAGAAGCAAAATCAATGACCATCATCTAAATCATCTATGCCATAAGTGCAAATGGGATTTATTTTAATGGGGCATGCATAGTTACTATGTTGAGATTGAAATGAGGCAATATGGGAGATCTCACTCATAGCATATGACAAGTTCAATGGATTGTCAAACATGAAGTGACCAATCGAATTTTCATGATATCCTATGGGCATGGCATCACAACTAGGCAACTCAACATGCTCATCATCATATTCATCATAAATAGGTAAGTCAAGCATGAAGAAGTTTCACTAGCATGAAGCATGGTAATAGGTGGGTCGACATCATGGGAGCAATCAATGTCAAGATTGTCCACTAGTGGGACGAGAAGTACCATCACCTATGTTACCTTTGGAGCATTGTCTCATGTTGTGTAGGTGAGTGTGCAACGATCCATTCGTTGTCATCTTCATCTTGATGGAACCATGTGGGGGTGTCATCGTCCATCATGGCCATCGTGTCTCCAATGGAGGAATAGACTCATCAAGGATAGGCATGTCGTCATGTAGGAGACCTAGCACCAAAGAAGAAAACACACTAAGAGTAGAGGTTAATCGTTAGGAATCATAGTGGCCTCACATGCCGTGTCAACTACCTCACTCACTAAGTGTTGTGGCTCACTCACTCCCTCAAGGATGCTCTCACTGCGTATGGTGGGTGGAGTCTCAAATGGCGCTCAACCTCACATAGGATGTGTGGCATGCTCTCATCTGTGGGGCTAGTGGTGGTCACCTCATCCTCTCACGGAAATGCTCTCAATGTCACGTATGGTGGAGTCACTCATCTCTCTCATGGGGTGGTGGCTCTCCTCACATGACAAATGGGGTAGCTCAACATGTGTGGGTGTCGGAGGGTGTAGGTGCAAATGTCTCCATGCTGTGATCAGCGTGGCTTGACTCGGAGTATGAGTCCAATGTGGCGTCGTCTTCATGTTGTTGAAGAGGTTCGCGCTCGTCGCCGTGGTCGAAGGGATGGCCTTGCTCGAGTCTTGTCCCGAATCTTGGTGTTGGAGCCCATATGATGTGGCACCTCATAGCTCGTCTCCATGAGAAGGAGTTTCCATGCTCGACCATCTTCCTTGAGGGCTTCCGAAGATGGATGTCGCCCTCGCTCGTGAGTGGTCGCCTTGGACTTGATGAAGTCGATAGGCGGATCGACACTTGTGCACAACCTATAAGATGCAAAATGGATAAACTTCTATCCCAAATATGCTATGTATGTATGGTTCGGTGTTTCTCTCAAGATGATCCAAGATGATCGGATATGACAATCTTATGTGCAATATGGTATGATGCTATGGCACTTGCTTACAAGCTCTTTGCTCTCTTTCTTTTGCTTAAAAGCTTTATTTCTTTTTTTCTTCTATGGCCACTTTGCACAATGCACAAACCAAGATAGCAATTGTGTATATGCGGGAACAAACTTGAGACACAATGGGTGATATGATACCAATATGATATGGTATGGTATGTAATGGAAGGTATGATCACTAATGTGCACAAATGCGTTGCGGCAATACTCAAATGGCTAGTCTCGATAGGCAAATAGCAAAAAGTAAGGCTAGGGGTTAACAATGCAATGGCAAGGGAATATACAATGGAGGGTGATACCAAGATGATATGGAGGTTACCGTCGGTGATGATGATGCGGTGTTCTTGATGTGGATACCAAGATGATGGAACGCGTCCTAAGTAGCGAAACACCTTAGGAAGCGGAAAACCGCGAACTCAAAATCTCAACGTCAAATGTCAAAATGGTGGTAGCGAGAATGCGGTGGTGGTTTGCGCCGCAATGCGGAAGTGGAATGATGGGCTATCTGCGTGGAGTTGAAGTTGCTGTCCCTAAGTGGCGAAACACCTTAGGAGACACAAGCCACAACTCGAAAAGCTCAATCAACAATTGGGTTAAGTTGGGTTGTCGGAAGTGTATGGTGGGCAAGGTTATGTGGAAGTGGTGGTGGTGGTTGATGAAGCAATCATCCCTAAGTGGCAACACCTTAGGAGACTCGAATCACTACTCAAGCAACCACTAATGCTATGGGGAACAAAATTGGTTGGGTTCGGAAGTCGGTGGTGGTTATCACGGAGGATGTGGCGGAAGCCCTAGGCAAAGATGCCAAAGTTCACAAAATTTGATGGAGTCAAATGGTGATAGTAGTATTTTTATGGGAAGGGGGTGTCAATAGCTTGAAGCGAGCTAAAGAACGTCAAAATCGGACTCGGATGAATTAGTTATGGCGAAGCGGTGAAGCGAAAAAACTGAAATTGGGTTGGGCGGTAGTACCGCTTGGGAGAAGTAGTACCGCTCGTGGTAATGTACCGCTTGGAATGGGCGATAGTACCGCTGTGTCGATTTTTCGCAAAAATCGAGCTCTGGAGGCGGTAGTGCCGCTTGGAAGGGCGGTAGTACCGCTGGAGGTGCTAAGCGGTAGTACCGCTTGGAAGGGATAGTACCGCTGTCGGGATTTTCATAAATCCGGATAGAGTAGCGATTTTGGTGAAATGGATGATTTGGGGCAAAATTTGATGGATTTTGTGGATGGAAGGTGGGGAAACTTGGGGAATGCTAGATCCACTTGAAACCAAGCAAATCCACGGATCAAAATCAACAAAACATCATCAAAACTAACAAATCACAAAAAAATTGGGGCTATTTTTATGGGGAATTTTCGAATTAGGACAAAACAACAAAATCAAGCTAGAAAAAGAGGGTAGGGGCTCCAAAAGCGTGATCAACGTGGCTCATGATACCATAGATGATGTGGGCGAACCCTCGTGGATCTTTCACGCTTGGAAGAATCCCTCGAGGAACACGAAGCGGAAGAACACGAGGAAAACACGGGAGGCAGAGAGATCACTCAACCGAAAGCGATCACACAAGTGCTAGATTATCAAACACATAGAGTGGCACAAGATTCAAGGACAACAAAGGGTAGGATACAAGGTAGCCGTTCTTCTCCAGGAGGTCTTGATGGGGTCCACCTAGGAGGGGTCTTGAATCCGCTTGGGGATCTTCTCCGTGAGGTCTGATCTCGAAGAAGTAGAAATGGATGAGCAAAGGCTCTCACACGAAATATGAGCAAATCCAAAGCTAAGCTAACCCTAGCTAGGAGGAGGTGGGGAGTTTATATAGCATATGTCCACGAAGGGGTAAGTGAGGAGGGATACATGGGCCTCGGCCCGACTCTGCGATACTGGCAGTGATACAGGCAAAGGCGGTAGTACCGCTCAAGCGTATGCCGCTTGAAATTTGGCGGTAATGCGGGCCGGATCGTCGAACACTAGTACTTGTCGGGTTGGCGGTAGTGGCGGCGGCGATGAAGTGATAGTACCGCTGGTTAGCGGTAGTACGCTTACGGTGATAGTACCGCTCGTCACAGGTCTTCTTCGTCTTCACTTCCAGGCTTCCCTCGCGGATGGTGTAGTTGTTCCTTGGCGCTTACTCCTCCTCGTCGTCCTTAGTGTTCCGCAATACCTATGCGAGCACCAGTGGAGTGTCAAGTAGTATACCATCCTCGAAGGGGTCAAGTGAGCACGTGTAAAGGAGATGATTCACCTTTGTGTATGTGAAGTAGATGTCACGTGTCACTCGCGAGCGGACTCTTGACATGGTGATGTCCATAGGATGCTCGCATCAATAAGCTTTCATTTGTGTAGGTGTGAGAACCGACAAGAATCGGTACCAAGAGTGCTATTTCATTGTCCGCATTTGAGTGAACTTGATTCATTTTCAACATCGGTCAAAGGTACATTGGTATAAGTTCTTTCCGTTCTACCACTCACATCTTGTTTGGAATGATGGATAGGCCAAGTTCTTCTACCAACCACTCTTCATCGAGAAAGCGGCGACATGTCCTCATCGTCACCAAGAGCCACCTCTTTGGTGCTGTGACGTTGCACCAAGAACAACAAGCAATGGCGACCGCATCGACAACCTCGCCACCGACTTGCGACTCTCGAGCAACGTACAAGAGACGCCGACAACAAGTTCGAGGCTCACAAGGAAGAGAATGATGCAAGAATGGAGCAGATCCGCGCGTTGATGAGAAAGCGACATCATTCCACTTCTTCATCATCAAGGCGGACAGCTAGTCGACATTCCGCGACATTCTACGACTCAAGTACACCGTCATCGAACACTCTTCAACGAGCAGCAGCGCCAAGACCGTCATACATCTGCAACCGCTACATGACAAGCATTCACAAGAGCAAGTTGATGATCAAGTTCCTCGTCCTCAATCAAACTAAGAGGCTTTGCTCAAGCCCAAGAACGACAACGTCTTAAATAGCCAACAAGAGGAAGAAGAGCACGTCGTCACCAAGGCGAACAAGGCGCCAAGGCTCAACGTCTTCAACAACAACAACGTGAAGCGCAAGCTCTTGAGGCATAACGTGCCCTTCAAGAATCAAGTAGAGCCTAACCAAGCACATGTCGCTGACGGCGCAATCAAGAAGAAGCCCTTGAAGAAATCCAAGAAACTACCAACCTCATGTACAACGTCAAGTTCCTCAAGCTCCTCCACAAGCTCGTCAAGCTCCACCTCAACATCAAGTTCAACAAGAGCAAGTTGATCATGGTCTTCCTCCGCAAGAGCAACATGAAGGCAGTACATTCCACGTCAGGGCGTCATCATCAACATCGCCAACAACACAATGAAGAGCAACGCTCTGACAAGCTAAAATTCACCATGCCCAAGTTCAATGGAAGCAATGACCCGAAGACTACCTCTCATGGGCATTGAAGGTTGACAAAATCTTCCGTTTGCACAACTGATGAAGCGAAGAAAATCGCTATGGCATCACTTGAGTTCCAAGACTATGTGCTCATATGGTGGGAACAAATCATTGAGAGACGACAAGCAAGAGTTGAACCTCAATCACCACTTGGGCTCAAATGAAGGATGTCATGCGAGCACGTTTGTAACCTACTACAACCGCGACCTCTTCAAGCTCCAACTACTCAAGCAAGGAACAAAGAGCGTTGAAGAATACTACAAGGAGATGGAGATAGCCATGATTCGAGCCAATGTCAAGGAAGATGATGAGCAAACTATGCACGTTTCTTGAGCGGACTCAATCATCCCATCAAGAAGATCGACTTCCAACCATACTCATCCCTCATTGAGCTCGTACATCAAGCTACAAAGGCGGGCATGAAGTACAAGATGACTTCAAATGCATAGTACTCATCCAAGACCTCGGCTTCTCCAACAACCAAGCTTCAGCGACTCCTCCAACATCTACACCAACCAAGCTTCCTTCAAGAAGACGACAAGTCAAGTTACAAGAAGACATCGACAAGTTCAAGTCGTCCTCCTCCTACTACAAGCAACCTCAACCGCGTGCTTCATCCTCTACTCCGCCGATGAGACCATCAAGACAAGCTCCTTCAAGTGTTTCACTTGCGGCGGCGAGGCCACAAGTCATCTGAATGCACCAACAGCGCACCATGATCCTCAACGACGATGGCACATATAACTCTATGAGTGAAGAATGGAAGCCCTTGAGCAAGTGGCCATGCTGCAAGCAAGTGAATGAAGATGAAGATGATCAAGTCTTTTGTGATGAGGATTCGAGCCCCTCTCGTTGTCTCAAGGTCTTGACTCTTCAACATCAACAAGAAGAAGACCAGCGATGCCACATCTTTCACACAAAAGCCGGCATCAATGGACGGTCCATCAAGGTCATCATCGATGGAGTAGTTGCCACAACTTGGCAAGTGAAGAACTATGCTCAAGCTACAATTGGTCAAGAGGCACCCACACCCTACAAGGTTCAATGGCTAAGTGACTCGGCACTATCTGAGTCGAGCATACTCGGTCCAAGTCTCCTTCAAAATTGGTGCTTATGAAGACACTTTGGAGTGTGATGTGGTCCCAATGACCGTTTGCCACCTCCTTCTTGGTCGACCATGGCAATTCGACCATGGTGTCATCCACAATGGGCGAACCAATCACTATAGCTTCAAGATGAAAGGAAGGAGTATGTGCTCGACCTATGTCTCCTAGTCACGTGATAGCCGACAAGCAAGCCACACATCATAGAAAAGAGTGAGAAAGTGATCCACCCAAAAGTGAGTGAGAGCCACAAGCCAAATTTGAGAGACTCTTAGCCTAGAGAAAAACCTCATTCTATTTGCCACCAAAAGTGAGATGAGAGAAGTGTGTGAGCACCCATCGAGTGTGATGCACTTTGTCCTTGTGTGCAAGGATGGAGAACAAAACTAACACCATTCACGAGCTACCTTTGGTGTTTCAATCTCTTTGCAGGAATTTCAAGATGTTTTCCCGATGAGCTACCTCCGGGTCTACCTCCTCTTGAGGCATTGAGCATCGAATCGACCTCATCGGGCGCCGCTACCAAACAAAGCTCCATACCGTCAATCGGAAGAAACCAAGGAGATTCAGCGGCAAGTACAACAACTCATCGACAACGGTCATGTCGTGAAAGCCTAAGCCCTTGTGCCGTTCGGTTATTCTTGTGCCTAAGCCGATGGAAGTTTCCGCTTGTGTTCGATTGTAGACCTATCAATGCTATTACCGTTCGATATAGGCATCCCATTCCTCGATTAGATGACATGCTTGATGAACTTAGTGGAGCCAACTTTTTCTCAAAATTGATCTTCAAAGTGGCTATTATCAAATCACATATACAAGAGGGTGATGAATGGAAAACTGCTTTCAAAACCAAATTTGGTTTATATGAGTGGTTAGTGATGCCTATGGGTCTTCGGGCTCGGTACTTTTGTGCGTCTTATGCATCATGTGCTTCGTCCTTATATTGGAGTCTTTGTTGTGGTTTACTTTGATGATATTCTTGTGTTTAGCAAAACCATGAAAGAGCACTTCAATCATGTAAAATCTGTGTTGCAAACTCTTACATGAGAAAGCCTTTATGCAAATTTGAAAAATGCACTTTTGGAGTCGACAAAGTGGTTTTCTTGGGTTTTGTTGTTTCTTCAAAGGGTGTCCATGTTGATGAATCTAAAATTGAAGCAATCAAAACTTGGCTAACCACCAATTTGCAACAAGTCTGATTTTCTTGTCTTCTTGGGTTTCTATCGTCGCTTTGTGAAGATTTTAGCACAATTGCCGCTCCTTTGCATGCTTTGAGCAAGAAGAATACTCCCTTTGTTTGGGAACTTTGCAATCAACCGCTTTTGATGAGCTCAAGTCTTTGCTTACTCATGCTCGATTCTTGCTTTGCCCAATTTTGACAAAACTTTTGAGGTTCATTGTGATGCAAGTGGTACAGAATTGGCGGAGTTTAATGCAAGAAAAAGCGAGCCATTGCATAGTGAAAAACTCTCCGTGCTCAACTTAATTATCCATCTATGACAAAGAATTGTATGCTTTAGTGCGTGTGCTACATGTTTGGGAACATTACCTTAGACCGCATGAGTTTGTCATCCATACCGATCATGAAGCGCTTAAGTACCTCAAAGTCAAACTAAATTGAACAAGCGTCATGCCAAATGGAGTGAATTCATTGAATCTTTTCCTTATGTGATCAAGTACATTAAGGGTAAAGAAAATGTAGTTGCCGGCAGCTTTCACGCATAAACATGCTTGTCACTCAACTTGAGTTGAATGTTATTGGTTTTGAGCATATAAAAGACTTGTATGAGCATGATCCATCTTTTGCTTCTCCTTATGCTAAGTGTTTGCGCATCGTCTTGGGAACAATATTACATCAAGGATGGTTACCTTATGAGAGCTAACAAACTTTGCATTCTGAGTCTTCTCTTCGTTTGCTCCTTTTGCAAGAGGCTCATGGAGGCGGCCTCATGGGACACTGAATGGCGACAAGACATTAGCGCACTCTCCAACAACTACTTTTGGCCCAAGATGTTCCGCGACGTCTCACGCTTCACCAACCGATGCTACACATGTCATAAAGCTAAGTCTAAAGCTCAATCTCATGGTCTTTACATTCTTCCTATTCCATATCAACCATGGGAAGACATTAGTATGGATTTTGTACTTGGTTTGCCTAGGACTCAAAAGGGCAAGGATTCCGTCTTTGTTGTTGTGGATAGATTTTCTAAAATGGCACATTTCATTCCTTGCAACAAGATGAGCGATGCTTCACATGTTGCAAATCTCTTTAGGGAAATCTTGCGACTCCATGGCGTACCAAAGACAATCGTCTCCGATCGTGGACGTCAAGTTCTTGAGTTACTTTGGAAGACCCTATGCCAAGCTCGGAATCAAGCTCTTGTTCTCCTCGGCATACCATCCTCAAACCGGCAGCCAAGCAGGTGACGAGCACTATCCACTCTACTTCGTGTCTTGATCACGAAGAACATCAAGGAGTGGGAAGCATGTCACCCCATGAAATGCGCCTACAATCGTGCAAGACATTCAACTACCGGCAAGTCCCCTTGAGGTCGTCTATGGTTTCAACCCGTTGTCCCCATTGGACATTCTACCACTTCCTCTCAAGCGCACCAACATGGATGCAAGTGAGCGAGCAAGCTACATCAAGAAGATGCACGAAGATACAAGGCACACCATCGGCGCCAAGTACAACGTAAACAAACAAGCTCAAGCCAACAAGCAACCCATCGTCTTCAACATTGGTGATAGAGGCAAAGGTGTCCGATGTTTCGATGAGATGGTGGCTATCGTTTCGTGGGAGTCGACCTTGACGATCCGACTCTGAACGTCGCGACGTGCGCCTTAGCAATCGCTAAACCAACTTCGAGGGTTATTGACCACGAGAACACGATCAACCGACCACGAGGGCTGTTTCCTGCGAGCAGCGAAGAACAAGCAAGCTGAGATTGCAATCTGGATATTGTGAATATAAGATGAAAGCTTTATTGATCAAGGTGGGGTTCGTGGCGCTTTATGCAGTCGTTGAACACAAGCGAAATGCAGCGAAGTTGCAGCTATGGAACTTTTAATCTAAACAAAACCCAAGGTCTAGCGGTGCCCTAAGGGCTGTATATATGGAGGAAGAGGGAATTTCGTGGCCCTTGGTGGAGGGGTCGAAATCAACCCTAACTTGTTTCCCCACATACGGACTCTAAAACAGCCTATACTTAAGTATTTCGAAATTACATGGCCTGGCCCAATAATAAGTGACGCAGCACCTAGAATAGCCTATGGACGAATATTATGAAGTGGCATCTTGTATATTTCGTCCAAGGCCTCATGCACTCATTAGGGTGGCTTCAATGTCCTGGAATCATCACTTGTAACTCCGTTCTTGTTCTCCTTGGCATGCCAACATCTCCATGCTTGAACTTGCTCCAAGGTTCATCTTCCTTGTCCATGGTAGGCCCTTCATTTGTAAGCAAAACAAATGTATCCAATTTAGGCAGCATCATATTCTCATGAACATTGGAATCGTTACCAAGAAAGCGTAAGTTGATAATTCAATTGGCGTCTGTGAGCTCTAGTAATTGGTCCATATGTATAGCAGCAGGGGCTGTGGGTGTAACAATGTTATTGATGTCCTCATCACATATGAATTGAGCAAAATCAAGGTCATCATGGAAACAAGCATGTAAACGTGAGGTAGTGATGCAAATATGTGTGACAAGAGAATAAGCATCTACCTCAAGATACAAGCATGCATAAAGCGCTCGACAAATGGTCGATGGTAGGCATAGGAATCATTCACAACACAAATAAGATGAGATGTCTAAACACATGGGTCAAGTGTAAGACAATCCAAGCATAATATGCATAGGGTGTAGTGAAGATAGTATGGCACTCAACACAATAGAAAGAGCAATTGTTCATCATGTGTGGCAATCAAGTCAAGCATGTAGCAATCAATGGGACATGGCATATGTGAAGTAATGACATTGTTGCAACCAAGCATATGAGAGAAGCAAGTAATCCAAGAATTGGATGCAACACACAAGGTACATATATCATGATGCATGGGAATGTGATAATGGCAAGTCAGAAGATCTACTAAGTGCGCAATCAAGTGGTCCAAGATGACCAATAAGTCTCACGTGTAAGCAACACAAGTAGTATGATCTGCAATATCCATGCTCAAGAAAGATGTCACCTTGAAGGCATGTCCTTGTGCATTCTTCACAATACGAAGCACAAACAAGTGCGATGTAGAATCGTCGTGGTAGAAGGTGGTTCGCTCTCAAGAGCTCGAGTGGTCAACTCACGTGAAGTGGAAGTCGACACAAAGTCCAAGTATCCTACACATGCACAAAGCAAAACAAAGAAAGTATCGCATGGTGACAAAGCGCATCATCCATCATGATGGTTCTCATCCTTTGTACATAACCATTAGAAGGACAAGTGCATGAATAATATGATGCAACAATGGCGATATTCATGGCTTTGGGTATATGGCGCAAGAGTTAAGACAAGCATGCTTCACAAGAATTATGTCAAAATCTCCAAATATATCGAGAATGCTATGGGGCAATCTCATGAGCAAGAAGAAATCATTGTTGCACTCAACGCATGGCAAATCTAGCATGAGAGAGCAACATAGAGATTAGATGTGATGCGAGCATCCCACGACCATCCCCATGGACCGGCAACCGTCTCATCAAGAGCCAAGAGGACCCATGACACGAGCTAGAGCTAGAGCTCTCGAGAACGAGGTGGCCTCTTTCCTTATTGATATCACATATGATCCACTCGAGACATGGCTACTACCTAAGTCCGATATGCTATGCATGATTAGGTGTCAAGGGGAACCTCCCGAGGAGGCACGTGAAGATGGACGAGCCGCCAAGTACAAGGAAGAAGAACCCGATGAGAGGAACCAAAGGAGCTGCTTTCGGGCGGACATCCGCCCTAAGCCGGACATCCGGCTCTTAGGAAGCCCCGGATATCCGCCCGGCCACCAAAATCCGCCCCTCCATCACCGAATGCACTTGGAAGCCCCAGACCAGCCCGGACATCCGGCCTCCCCCGCCCGGACATCCGGCCCTTCCCGACGCCCCGGATATCCGGGCTCCAGCCCGGAAATCCGGCTCCCCTTACCCGGTTCTGCAGAATCGGTCACCCTAGCCCGGACATCCGGGTGAGAGCCCGGACATCCGGCGCCTCCGAACGCCGGACATCCGCCCGACGCCCGGATGTCCGGCCTCTACTCGCCAATGCCTCGTGGCCTTGCCCTTGTACCCTTCGCCCGAGACTATATATACTTGATCCCTCCTCTTTCTAGGGTTAGCTTTGGATTTGCTCATATTTCGGTGTGAGAGCCTTTGCTCATCCACTTGGCTACTTCTCCTTTCGAGATCAGGACCTCTACGGAGAAGATCCCCCAAGCGGATTCAAGACCCCCTCCTAGGGTGGACCCATCAAGACCTCCTATCGGAGAAGAACGACTACCCTTGTATCTTTCCTTTGTTGATCTCGGATCTTGTATCCCTTTATGCATTCGATAATCTAGCACTTGTGTGATTGTTTTCTTGTCGGTTGAGTGACTTCTCCCTCGTTTTCCCCGTGTTTTCCGTCTCGTTCTTCGTGTTCCTCGTAGGGATTCTCTCCAAGCGTGAAAGATCGCCCACGTAGGGTTCCGCCCTACATCATCATGGTATCACGAGCCACGTTGATCACGTTATTGGAGTCCCTACCCCTCTTTTTCTAGCTTGATTTTGTTGTTTTTGTCCTAATTTCAAAAATTCCCCACAAAAATAGCCCCCAAATTTTTTTGTGATTTGTTAGTGTGATGAAATTTTGTTGGATTTGATCCGTGGATTTCGTGTGTTGCAGGTAGATCTAGCTTGTCCCCATCTTTTCCCCATTTTTCATCCACAAATTTGCCCAAAATTGACCGGTTTTGACCTCTCCCACGCGGTGTTCATCGTGCCCGGACGTCCGGCCCGATCAGCCCGGACATCCGGCAGCCCGGACATCCGGCCCGATCAGCCCGGACATCCGGCGCCCCGGACATCCGGCTGCTAGCCCGGATTTCCGGCCCCTGGTAGCTTTGTTCCCTTCCACCACCCCGATCACCGCCTACCTTTCGCCAAATTTCGTCCCGTGCCCACATACACTTCCACTTACCTCCACCACTTCCGCATAACACCACCATAGCCTTTCCCGAAACAAATTCTGACAATGTTGCCACATTTGACTTGAGAATTTGAGTTGGGGTTTTCCGTATCCTTTTGCGTTTCGGCTATCTAGGTACGGTGCAACATCAACATCACCACCGCTCATCTTCGTCAAGGACGGTAACATCGTCGACACCTTTACCATTACTTGCAATTGCATTGATAAACATCATAGCCCATCTTTTGCGTCGCTTACCCATCGAGACTAGCCATTGAGTATTGCCGGCAACGTGACTTGTGCACTTTAGTGATCAACACTCCATAGCATACATACCATACCAAAGTGGTGCATATCTTAGCATAAACTTGTGTGTCACCAAGTTGTCATCGCATACGCAATTGCTATCTTGGTTCGTGAAGTTTTGCATGAGAAAAGAGCTCAAAAGAGAAAGAGCCAATCAAGCTTTTAAGTAAAGAGAGAAAGATAAGCAAAGAGCTTATGAGCAAGAACCATAGCATCATCAAACATTAAGATTGTCATACTTGATCATCTTGGATCAACACATCGACACACCATACATATAGTATACTTGGGATAGAAGTCGTTGCATTTTTGCTTAGTAGGTTGTGCACAAGTTCGTATCCGCCTATTGTGCAATCGTGCTAGCGTCTCTCTAGTGTTGTGCAACAAGAGCATCTTGGTGAATTCCACATTTTGGCTCATCCTTGGTTGCATAACCCCATATTATCTATTTGCGCGTGTGTTTCCGTGTACCATATCTGATGTAGGGCGGAACCCTATGTTGACGATCTTTCACGCTTGGAGAGAATCCCTACGAGGAACACGAAGAACGAGCGGACGAACACGAGGGAAAACACGGGGAGAACGAGAGAGAGATCACTCAACCGACAAGAAAACGATCACACAAGTGCTAGATTATCGAATGCATAAAGTGATACAAGATCCAAGGACAACAAAGGGTAGGATACAAGGGTAGCCGTTCTTCTCCGCGAGGAGGTCTTGATGGGGTCCACCCTAGGAGGGGGTCTTGAATCCGCTTGGGGATCTTCTCCGAGAGGTCCTGATCTCAAGGAGAAGTAACCAAGTGGATGAGCAAAGGCTCTCACACCGAAATATGAGCAAATCCAAAGCTAACCCTAGAAAGGAAGTGGAGGTGGTCTATTTATAGTCTAAGCCACGAAGGGGTAAGTGGGAGAGGGATACAAGGCCAAAGGCCCGTGGCTGCGCACAGGCAGGGCGGTAGTACCGGGCTCATGGCCGGTAGTACCGCTTGAGCGGTAGTACCGCTTGGAGGGGCGGTAGTACCGCTTGAGCGGTAGTACCGCTTGGAGGGGCGGTAGTACCGCTTGGGTGGCCTTAGCGGTAGTACCGCTTGGAGTGGGCTGTAGTACCGCTCGATCTGGAGCTGCTGTGTTCTCTTCCTCCTTCTCTTCCATGCTTGGCCTTGGTCCTTGGATCCTCCATGGTCGTCTCGGTTGTACTGAGTGTATGCAAGGTCCGGGCATGAGGTAGTAGCCATGTCTCACATGTGGAAAGTGACGGTTCAAGAGGAGTGAGTTCACCTTGGGTCCAATGGCGCATAGTCGAGGTATCATCTTATGTATCCTTGGGGCTTGGAGAGTGGTTGGAGGTACATGGGGATGAACGTGGTATGCTCCGCATCATCTCCCCTCCCTTGGGAAAGATCCGACCTCGGATCGTGATCCTCATCACCATGGAAACGGTTGTCGTAGACGGACTTGTAGTTGGACAAAGTTGAAGACATGGCGCAATCCAAGTAGTCCAAGGTGTCGCCGGAGTGATAGACATGCAAAAAGAGCAAACACAAGAAACACTCGGAAATATAATGGTTAGCGCACCCAAAGTGTCCATCATGTAAGAATGAGTCCGTGCGGCAAGATTGGTCGTGACAAAACGCATGAAGCTTATCAAGATGATCTAGAATGAGATGCAAAGCATTCATGGGAACAAATGCAATCATTGTGCACTCAATTGTGTTATGAGTATGAGCAATGCAACCACGGTGCAATATGATGTCATAGAGGGATGGTGCATCAAAAGCATGAACATAGCAATGGATGCTCGATATGTGAATGTCATCATGCAATTGATGGTAGGCAATGTGATCATTATGTATGAATATGCCATCAAGAAAGATCACAACAAATTTGCTAAGGAAGTGAACAAGCTCAAATATCATGGATGACATGGGAATACAAGATGCAACAAGGCAATCACAATGTGTGTCAATCCATGCATAAGACGCAAATTTGTGGTGAGTGTGATATGTCCATCGAGCATGAGTATGAGCACAATCAACAAATATGGAGGTGTTGGTATACCAATGCTCGATGTTGTGGCAAGAGTGGAAAACCGAAGGTGCATCCAATAAGTGCGAAGCGCCTCAATGTGAAGGTCCAAAGAGCCAATCTCCAATGTTGCTCCTCCATCCAATAGATGTAGCATGTAGACAACAAGAAAGAAACAACACGAAAGAGTGACCCATCCAATATGCGTATTTGAGGATGGCTCAAAGGGAAGGAGGTCACCTTTAGGAGGATGTCGAAAATTTTGGTGTCGCACATCGTATGCCTTCGCATGACCAAGTTGTCGATAACGCCATCGCCTTGTGAAACCTCCAAAATGAAAGAACATGACAAACACTGAAAAACAAATGAGGTTAGCGGAAATGCAAAACCTATCATTCGAGTGGTAAGATACCCAACAAGTGTATGCATCATGCTCATCATAAGAAACTACAAGGAGCGTTTCATAGTATGGAGGCATATGATGCAAGAACAACCAAATGCAATAGGCGCAATCAAACAAGCATGCATCACATGTAATATGTCAAAGTCTCCAAGATCAATAAGGTAGTATGGTTGCACTCAATACAAGTGGATATGAAAGAGGCAACTAATGGACACAAGAGACAATGATCAAGATATATCATGTGAGAGGCATGAGCATATATGTCATCAACCCAAGAAAGCAAGTGATAGTGGAACATGGGTGATGCAACATAGCAAGCAATCATAGCGATCAAGTCAAGCAAGCTAGTAGTGCGAAGATGCAACATACTAGAAGGAATCATGGCAAGCATGTCATGTGTGCAAATAGTGGGCATGAGTAAATCACATGACGAGCACAAACATGACAAAGCAAGATATGAGGACATTAGCATGAATGTCTTGGCGAGGAGCCATATGTAAATAGCAATGGATCATCATGACTCTCCCAACACAACAAGCATCAATAGCATGGGGCACATGATAAACATGGCAAAAGCAACAAGGATCTCCAGCAAGCATGCAAATACACATAGGAGTAACGTAATGGTGAATCATGGGTATATGCAAGCAAGGGTCACAATTGCATGGCAAAGGCATAGAAGCAAGCATAACATGCAAAGTGAACACGATAGAATGGGCATAAGGTAACAAGTGGTAAATAGCCCAAAGCCGTGTGAGAGCCAAGTAGAAGAGATGCGCGTAGTCCTTGCGCAAAAGGAATGGTGGGAATGAAAGTCCACGTGATCCCAAGTCATCGTTGCTCTCAAGAGCTCGTTTCGTCAACTCATGGGATTGAGATGTTGACGAGTGTATGTGGGTACCTACACAAAACAAAGACAAAGAGAAAATTGTGTGTGCGTGGTAGATGTACACATCATCCATCATGATGCGCACGTGCATGTGTCGGTTAGCACAAAATATCCAATGCTCGAATAAATGAGATGCGTGATATAGAAACATGTCATCCATCATGATAGGTTTGTTATTATGTATAGCATAATGGAGACTCAAATTGTGTAATGCATCATGAGCAATATCTAGAGCATTGTTATTCATGGAATGCATATGGTGCGAGCAATTATGGGAATCATGCAAAGGATGGATGAATCAAAATCTCCAAACATGTATGAGGAAACTATGGGGTCTCCTCATGAGCATTAATGGAAACATCACCTGGAGAATATTGACAACATCCAAGACAATGCATATTTGGAACAATGTAATCATGGTATGACATAGTAGATGAATTGCGCAAATCATGTAAAGGAAGCATGGCAATATCATCACAAGAGAAGCAAAAGCCAATAACCATGGGCTTGTCATCTATGCCATATGTGCAAATTGGGTTTATTTTAATGGCATATGCATAGTCACTATGAAGAGATTGCAAATAAGACATATGATTGATCTCATGCATAGCATATGACAAGTCAAGCGGATTATCAAACATGATGTGACCAATAGAATTTACATGATATCCTATGAAGCATAGCATCACAACTAGGCAACTCAACATGCTCATCATCATATTCATCGTAAATAGGTAAGTCAAGGCATGAAGAAGTTTCACTAGCATGAAGCATGGTAATAGGTGGGTCAACATCATGCAAGCAATCAATCTCAAGAATGTCCACTAGTGGGACTAGAGAAGCACCATCACCTATGTTACCTTTGGGCGTCGCTCATGTGTTGTAGGTGAGGTGTTGAAGATTGTCTCGTTGTCACGTTCATCTTGATGGAACCATGTGGGGGTTCATCATCATCCACCATGGCCATAAATCGTCTCTAATGTAGGGATGGACTCGCCGAGGATAGGCATGTCGTCATGTAGGAGACCTAGCACCAAAGAAGAAAACACACTAGGAGTAGAGGTTAAGTTGTTAGAAATCATAGTGGCCTCATGTGCCGTGTCGACTACCTCACTCACTAAGTGTTGTGGCTCACTCACTACCTCAAGGATGCTCTCACTCGTATGGTGGGTGGAGTCACTCAAATGGCGCTCAACCTCACATAGGATGTGTGGCATGCTCTCATGTGTGGGGCTAGTGGTGGTCACACTCATCCTCTCATAGGAAATGCACTCAATGTCATATGGGGTGGAGTCACTCATGTCACTCATGTGGTGGTGGCTCTCCTCACATGGCAATTGGGGCATCTCGACATATGTGGGTGCCGGAGAGATGTAGGTGCAAATGTCTCCATGCGCGGTCGCGTAGCTTGACTCGGAGTATGAGTCCAATGTGGGCGTCGCCTTCATGTTGTTGAAGAGGTTCGCTCGTCGCCGTGGTCGAAGGGGATGGCCCTTGCTCGACTGCCTTGTCACCGCCTTGGTGTTGGAGGCCCATATGATGTGGCACCTCATAGCTCGCCTCCATGACCGAAGGGAGTTTCCCATGCTCGCCATCTTCCTTGAGGGGCTTCAAGATGGAAGGGTCGCCCTCGCTTCAGAGGTGGTCGCCTTGGACTTGATGAAGTCGATGTAGGCGTACACGGGAAGTAGGCGAAGATGCCGACGTCCAAAGGCGAAGATGCCTTGAGAACACTTGGCGAAGATGCCGAAGTGGTTGATGTAGCCGTAGCGCCGCCTTGGTGGTGGTCGCCTCGCGGTCTTCTCTTGTGCTTATGAAGCTTCGATTTGGCATGAAGTAGGGCTTGTTGGGACTCGTGCATTTGCGCTTGTGGAGCATCTTCATGATGATGATGTCGCTCGTGCTTGAGCTCGTAGTAGATGTCGTTAAATCGTCATCGTGCACATGATGCTTGAGGTGACTTGTCCTTCATGACGATGTTGATCACGAACGTGATGGTGGTCGCCATGTAGATGTGGACGAGGACGATTTGCACTTGCATCTTTTCGGCTCAAGACTTGTGGCTTGAATGTCGCCGCCTTGAAGATGACGAAGGGGAAGAAGACTTGATCAAGGCCCGAATCTCCTCCATCCTTGCATCTTGCTCCTCTTTATGTGCGGCAAGCTTCTTGTCGAAGTAGTCCCTTCTCCTTGCTTCAGAGTGATGAATGTTGATGGAGATGTTCTCGGCGCGCTCTTGCAATCTTGCTTGTGTGCCTTGCACTTGTCGTTGTAGATCAAAGAGAGACGCTTTGGTGATGTAGTTGTTCACGCCGTCGTTGTTGTTGTAGACCGGAGATGAAATGCCTTGCCTATCCATCACAAGACTCGAGCAAATATGAGTGGGAGAAAGAGAAGAACTTATACCAATGTACCTTGACCGATGTTGAAAATGAATCAAGTTCACTCAAATGCGGACAATGAAATAGCACTATTGGTACCAATCCTTGTCGGTTCTCACACCTACACAAGTAAAGCTTATCGAGGAGCTCGGTGAGAATAGTGGCACAAAATTTAATGCAAAATGTTAGCAAGAGTCAATAATGTTGAAAGAGATTCACAAATCGCAAGTGAAACAAATGGACCAATAGCAAAGAATGGCACACGGAAACACACACGGATAGATAAATGGGGTCGTGCAACCAAGGAATGAGCACAAAATGTGGAATCCACGGAAAACGCCGTGTTGCACAACTCAAGAGAGACGCTAGCACGATTGCTCAATAGGCGGATACGACACTTGTGCACAACCTATAAGATGCAAAATGGATAAACTTCTATCCCAAGTATGCTATGTATGTATGGTTCGGTGTTTCTCTCAAGATGATCCAAGATGATCGGATATGACAATCTTATTTGCAATATGGTATGATGCTATGGCACTTGCTTACAAGCTCTTTGCTCTCTTTCTTTTGCTTAAAAGCTTTATTTCTTTTTTTCTTCTATGGCCACTTTGCACAATGCACAAACTAAGATAGCAATTGTGTATATGGGAACAAACTTGAGACACAATGGGTGATATGATACCAATATGATATGGTATGGTATGTAATGGAAGGTATGATCACTAATGTGCACAAGTAACGTTGCGGCAATACTCAAATGGCTAGTCTCGATAGGCAAGTAACGCAAAAGTAAGGCTAGGGGTTAACAATGCAATGGCAAGGGAATATACAATGGAGGGATACCACGATACAAAGATGATATGGAGGTTACCGTCCGGTGATGATGAGTAGCGGTGTTCTTGATGTGGATACCAAGATGATGGAGACGCGTCCCTAAGCAGCCAAACACCTTAGGAAACGGAAAACCGCGAACTCAAAATCTCAACGTCAAATGTCAAAATGGTGGTAGCGGAATGCGGTGGTGGTTTGCACTTCGCAATGCGGAAGTGGAATGATGGGCTATACACGTGTCGGAGTTGAAGTTGCCGTCCTAAGTAGCGAAACACCTTAGGAGACACATGCCACAACTCAAAAAGCTCAATCAACAATTGGGTTAAGTTGGGTTGTCGGAAGTGTATGGTGGGCAAGGTTATGTGGAAGTGGTGGTGGTGGTTGATGAAGAAGCAATCGTCCCTAAGTAGCCAAACACCTTAGGAGACTCGAATCACTACTCAAGCAACCACTAATGCTATGGGGAACAAATTGGTTAGGTTGCGGAAGTCGGTGGTGGTTATGCGGAGGATGTGGCGGAAGCCCTAGGCAAAGATGCCAAAGTTCACAAAATTTGATGGAGTCAAATGGTGATGGTAGTATTTTTATGGGAAGGGGATGTCAATAGCTTCAAACGAGCTAAAGAACGCCAAAATCGGACTCGGATGAATTAGTTATGGTCAAACGGTGAAAGTCGGAAGGCTGAAACTGGCTAGGGCGGTAGTACCGCTCGGAGGGCGGTAGTACCGCTAAAGCGGTAGTACCGCTTGGAACGGGCGGTAGTACCGCTCGTGTCGGGTTTTTTCGACTATTTGGGCTGAACGGGGGCTGGCGGAAGTGCCGTGCTCAGCGGTAGTACCGCTAGGAGGGCGGTAGTACCGCTCTAAGCGGTAGTACCGCTAGGAGGGCGGTAGTACCGCTCGTGTCGGGATTTTCCCGATTGTTCGAACGGTTGCGCGATTTTGGGGCGGAAATGGGTGATTTCGGGGTCAAAATTCGATGGATTTTGTGGATGGAAAGAGGTGAAACTTGGGGAAATGCTAGATCCACTCGAAACCAAGCAAATCCATGGATCAAAATCAACAAAACATCATCAAAACTACCAAATCACAAAAAATTTGGGGCTATTTTTGGTGGGGATTTTCGGATTTAGGACGAAATCAACAAAATCAAGCTAGAAAACATGGGGTAGGGGCTCCAAAAACGTGATCAACGTGGCTCATGATACCATTGATGATGTAGGGCGGAACCCTATGTTGACGATCTTTCACGCTTGGAGAGAATCCCTACGAGGAACACGAAGAACGAGCGGACGAACACGAGGGAAAACACGGGGAGAACGAGAGAGAGATCACTCAACCGACAAGAAAACGATCACACAAGTGCTAGATTATCGAATGCATAAAGTGATACAAGATCCAAGGACAACAAAGGGTAGGATACAAGGGTAGCCGTTCTTCTCCATGAGGAGGTCTTGATGGGGTCCACCCTAGGAGGGTCTTGAATCCGCTTGGGGATCTTCTCCGTAGAGGTCCTGATCTCAAGGAGAAGTAACCAAGTGGATGAGCAAAGGCTCTCACAATCAAATATGAGCAAATCCAAAGCTAACCCTAGAAAGGAAGTGGAGGTGGTCTATTTATAGTCTAAGCCACGAAGGGGTAAGTGGGAGAGGATACAAGGCCAAGGCCTGCTGGTGCTTGACAGCAGTGGCGGTAGTACTGGGCTCATGGCGGTAGTATCGCTGAGCGGTAGTACCGCTTGGAGGGGCGGTAGTACCGCTTGAGCGGTAGTACCGCTTGAGGGCGGTAGTACCGCTTGGTGGCCTTAGCGGTAGTACCGCTTGAGGGCGGTAGTACCGCTCGATCCGAGCGGCTGTTCTCTTCCTCCTTCTCTTCCATGCTTGGCCTTGGTCCTTGGATCCTCCATGGTCGTCTCGGTTGTACCTGAGTGTATGCAAGGTCCAGGCATGAGGTAGTAGCCATGTCTCACATGTGGAAAGTGACGGTTCGAAGAGGAGTGAGTTCACCTTGGGTCCAATGGCGCATAGTCGAGGTATCATCTTATGTATCCTTGGGGCTTGGAGAGTGGTTGGAGTGTACATGGGGATGAACGTGGTATGCTCCGCATCAATATCTTGCTATTGGTCTACTTGTTGCATTTGCAAATTTGTGAATCATTTTCAACTTTATTGAGTCTCACTTACAATTGCATCAAATTTTGTGCCACCATCCTAACCGAACTCCACCATAAGCTTTTATTTGTGTAGGTGTGAGAACCGACAAGAATCGGTACCAAGAGTGCTATTTCATTGTCCGCATTTGAGTGAACTTGATTCATTTTCAACATCGGTCAAAGGTACATTGGTATAAGTTCTTCTCCGCTCTACCACTCACATCTTGCTTGGAATGATGGATAGGCCAAGTTCTTCTACCAACCCACTCTTCATCGAAAGCAAGACGACATGTCTTCATATCGTCACCAAAAGCCACCTCTTCGGTGCACAACGAGCGTTGCACCAAGAACAACAAGCAATGAGCGACCGCATCGACAACCTCGCCACCGACTTGCGACTCTCCGAGCAACGTACTAGAGACTACTTCGACAACAAGTTCGAGGCGCACAAGCAAGAGAATGATGCAAGAATGGACGAGATCCGCAAGTTGATGAGAAACCGGCATCATTCCACTTCTTCATCATCAAGACGGAGCCACTCGAGTCGACACTCCGACGATACCTTCTACGACTCAAGTACACCGTCATCGAACACTCTTCAACGAGCCGCGCGCCAAGATCGTCATGCATCTCGCAACCCGCTACATGACAAGCACTCACAAGAGCAAGTTGATGATCAAGTTCCTCGTCCTCAATCAAACCAAGAGGCTTTTGCTCAAGCTCAAGAACGACAACGCCTTCGCCGCCAACAAGAGGAAGAAAGAGCACGCCGTCACCAAGACGAACAAGACGCCAATGCTCAACGCCTTCAACAACAACAACGTGAAGCGCAAGCTCTTGAGGCGCAACGTGCCCTTCAAGAATCAAGTAGAGCCGCCGCCAACCGCAATCGCGAACGGCGCAATCAAGAGGAAGCCCTTCGAGAAGAAATCCAAGAGAGGAACTACCAACCTCATGTACACCGCCAAGTTCCTCAAGCTCCTCCACAAGCTCGTCAAGCTCCACCTCAACCTCAAATTCAACAAGAGCAAGTTGATCATGGTCTTCCTCCGCGCCAAGAGCAACACAAAGATTTAGTACATCCCACGCCAAGGACGTCATCATCAACATCGCCAACAACACAATGAAGAGCAACGCCACGACAAGCTAAAATTCACCATGCCCAAGTTCAATGGAAGCAATGACCTCAAGACTACCTCTCATGGGCATTGAAGGTTGACAAAATCTTCCGTTTGCACAACTACGATGAAGCGAAGAAAATCGCTATGGCATCACTTGAGTTCCAAGATTATGTGCTCATATGGTGGGAACAAATCATTGAGCGACGACAAGCAAGAGGTGAACCCCCAATCACCACTTGGGCTCAAATGAAGGATGTCATGCGAGCACGTTTTGTGCCAACATACTACAACCGCGATCTCTTCAAGAAACTCCAACTACTCAAGCAAGGAACAAAGAGCGTTGAAGAATACTACAAGGAGATGGAGATAGCCATGATTCGCGCCAATGTCAAGGAAGATGATGAGCAAACTATGGCACGTTTCTTGAATGGACTCAATCATCCCATCAAGAAGATCGCCGACTTCCAACCATACTCATCCCTCATTGAGCTCGTGCATCAAGCTACAAAGGCGAACGCCAAGTGCAAGACGACTTCAAGTACGCCAAGTACTCATCCAAGACCTACGGCTTCTCCAACAACCAAGCTTCAACGACTACTCCATCATCAACCTCGACCAAGCTTTCTTCAAGAAACGACGACAAGTCAAGTTACAAGAAGACTTCGACAAATTCAAGTCGTCCTCCTCCTACTACAAGCAACCTCAAGCCGCGTGCTTCATCCTCTACTCCGACCGATGAGACCATCAAGACAAGCTCCTTCAAGTGTTTCACTTGCGCGCGCCGAGGCCACAAGTCATATGAATGCACCAACAAGCGCACCATGATCCTCAACGACGATGGCACATACGACTCCATGAGTGAAGAGGAGATGGAAGCCATTGAGCAAGTGGCCATGCACCGGCAAGTAAATGAAGATGAAGATGATCAAGTCTTTTGTGATGAGGATTCGAGCCCCGCTCTCGTTGTCTCCAAAGTCTTGACCTTCAACATCAACAAGAAGAAGACCAACGATGCCACATCTTCCACACAAAAGCCGCATCAATGGACGGTCCATCAAGGTCATCATCGATGGAGGTAGTTGCCACAACTTGGCAAGTGAAGAACTATGCTCCAAGCTACAATTGGTCAAAAGGAAGCACCCGCACCCTACAAGGTTCAATGGCTAAGTGACTCGGCACTATACGAGTCGAGCATACGGTCCAAGTCTCCTTCAAAATTGGTGCTTATGAAGACACGTTGGAATGTGATGTGGTCCCAATGACCGCTTGTCACCTACTTCTTGGTCGACCATGGCAATTCGACCGTGGTGTCATCCACAGCAGGCGCACCAATCA